>OV725078.1:38459984-38602484 GCA_928085145.1 Nezara viridula
ATTGTTGATTGGATTTTTGGGGGGGGGAATAGTTGGTTAGTGGGTGGTGTTTTTTGTATAGGTTGGGGAGTAATAAGTTAATTTGAGGTTTGTGGTTTGTTGGTGTTTTTGGGGTGGGTTTTTGGATTTTTGGGTTGAAGGAGGTGTGTTTGTGGGTTTGTGGGGTAAGGGGAATGGGGGGTTTGGGTTGGGGGAATGTTTTTAGTTTGTGGTTTTTAGTAGGGTATGGGAAGGAATGATGGGTGGGGGGGGAAGAGTGGGGAGAGTTGGGATTGGTTTAGAAGTGTGGTTATATAAGAAATGTGGTTGTAATGATTTGGTAGGGGGAGTTTAGGGGGAGGGATTGGTTTTGTGGGGGGTATGGGGGGGTGAAAGTGGGTGGTAAGGATTAAAAGGATAATGAGGAAGTATGTGATAGTGTAGGGGGAGTGTGTATGGAGGTAGTGGAGTTTGAGGAATATAGGTTTGTTGGTGGGGAAGGGGTTTGAGGGCGGTTGTTTTTGGTATTGTATTGGGGTTTGTTTGGTTGTGTTTTGAGGTGGGGGAATTGTGTAGGTTTTTGATATATTTTTTAAGGGTGAGAATTTAGTTTAAGTGTATGGGATGTGTGGTGTGTGTTGGTTTGTTGGGTTGGAGGTGGTTTATATTATGATTTTTTGGGGTGTGTATGGGTGGGTTTTGTGTTATGTGGTGTGTTGGTAGGATTTAAAGGGGGTGTGTTTAGTTAAATGGGGTGGAATAAAAATGTTTGATAGTATGTGAGTGATAGGTGAATGAGGAGAGGGGGTGTGTTTGTGGGTATTGATAAATTTGGTTTAATGAAAATGTGTTGTAAAAGAGGGTGATAATATTTTGTGTGGGTTATTTTGGGAGGGTTGATTATAATTATATGGTAAATTATTTGGTGATGTAATTGGTATTAACCGTGGACGTCATTTATGTTGGGGCATGTAAGAATGGTGTGGAGTGAGTAATATCTTAAAGTATTCATAATATAATAGTTTGTGTATAGTAGAAGGTGGTGGATGTAGGTTTTATTGTGTAGGGTTAGGTAATGATGGTGATTGGTGAAAGATTTCGCAAAGATTTAGGTTGCAATGTAATAAAAGAAACTTCGGACGATATCAGTCTTTGGAATACAGGTATCTGCTCAAATTTATATTTATTCCAATCCCTTGAAAATTGATTAACACGTTTATTAACAATAAAAATAATATTCCAAGTGAAATTCTATCAATCTCTATAAAATAAGGTAATAAGGGCGAGATATCGGTCTTTAGAATATTGGCATATGCTCAAATTTGAGGAAGGATAGGACAAAAAAAGTAATAATAAGAAAGGCCTAATATCTACTAATCTCGATAAAAAAAATATGATTAGGCCGATATTAATATCAGTATTAGTCGATCCCTTATTTCAAGCCCCCTTCACAACAAACTTCATGAACCTATGGTCAGAATATCAACCCATACGAGAAAAAGCCAAAAATATTTCAGGGAGGAATATAAACGTTCAATAATGTAATTTTTCAAACAAGAAAACAAGAGTGGCCAAATATACCAACTCTTATCGTCGACAATGAATAAATATTTATTTTAGAATGTTTGGAGTTTTCCTATCGATATTTGTGAGACCGTGGCAACTAAAATGAAGTTACCGAAGTTTACCACTTACGCCAGTACACCTGCCGTCTTTCATGTCGAGAAATTGTAAAACATGAGCCATTTTCCAGGGCGGGAAATTGACGGATCGCGGAAGGAAAGAGCCAGCTAATGAGATGAAGCGAGAAGGGAAAGAGTATTTATGGGGAGGAAATATTGTTAAAGGCCTCTTTTAACGACTCCATCTGCCGAGGAAACTTTGCAGTAGGGTTAGGGAACTCCCTCCTCCCCTCCCCCCCCACATTCACGTCCGCTTTTCCACTCAGCTTTTCCGACCTCTGCGGGTCCCTAAACGTCCCGGGGATATTGTGGAATGTCATTCGGAAATCCTCGATTTTCCAGGTTTACGTAGAAATAGGATCTGATTTATCTTATACCGTTCGGGAAAATTCTCTTTCCCTAAACTCTTTTACCAATATATGTTAGCTGGTCGCCGAGCAGCCGTACTTTACTACGTACTCATAATATTTCTTCATATTAAAATTTTTTTTTCAAAGAAAAGTTTGGATTTTCTAATCCAATTATACATTAATTAATAACTAACATAAATTCGTTACGCTTATCTATACATAAGAATACCGTTTGCTCATAATGATGTGACGACAATTCAGGATAAGATGATATGAAAAAAAAAAGTTTCTTTAACCGAGATAACTACCGTACTGCTCTTTTACTAAGTATTACGCCACTTTTCATTCTATGTATTACACAAAACCACCCTAAACACAATTTGTCCAAATATAATACAATAAAAAATGTTTGAAAAAAAACCATGAATCAACAGTAGAAGAGATAATGAATTTTATCCATTGAACAAATAGGTACGAAAAACAAAATATATGGATAATTTCAAATAAAATTAACTAAATACGCATCATATACTAATAATTTCTCTATATCAACTGGTTTTATTGTCATTGAAGAAGTTGGGAGAGTAACGTAGAGATCTCCTTGAGCTCTGCTTTTCCCACCACAGGTGAAGGAACATGTTCTGTTCGGAATTCCCTTGGCTGATTGTAAATAGGTATATCCACGTATAAGGTGTTTTACATTACATAACTTTAAGTTAATTTTATTTTTTGTTTTAAACATTGGTTATTATTTTGCTTTTATTCAACTTAATTTATTCATAATCCATGTAAATATGGTATGAATGTATTCTTTTCTCAATATAACCATTGCTCTCTATTGAGACAGAATCTTATACTACTAAATGAAACAGTATCAATGTATGCTTATGACTTTAAGAAAAAAATTAGATTTGAGATGATATTCAATATATATACTTACATAATTAAACGTTAAAATATTTATAAACGCTTCTTTTTTCTCTTTATGTGTCCATTCCCACCTGTCCTGGATGTGACAATCGGCCAATGTTTCGTTGAATTTGGTAATGGAATTTCAGGCATGAGGAAGGATAATACACAGGAGTACGACTTCCTGGTCTTTATTTACTTCCATAATTCAGGACAGATCTCAAATCTAGCAACTGTTCAGTAGCCCCCTGATGGGCATGTCCGTGGCCATGTCATTCATGTTTTGTGTACGTGTGTTTTGTTCAGGAATTGGGAATAAAGTAATGTATTGATTGATAGATGGTTGTCGTAAGTCGGTATGTATGGTTTTATTGTTTACGTGCATAAGTTATTAAGTCTATTTTTAATTCAATTAAAGTTGGGGATGATAAGCGGGCTTTCACGGTGCTTATAAATGCTAACAACTGTTGTAAATTTGATTCCCATAGATCGATCAGGGACTTTAACGTAGGTTGAAAACAACCGATTAACTATAAATAGATAATAACTTTTTCTTTTATGATGAGTTCTTATATTTTCTTTTTTCTATTGAACGGTTGCCATTGCGGTCATTTTGATCCAAACCATGACCGGTAAGTTCAAAGTAACCGGTTAACCGCTTAAATATTACCATCCCTGTTCACGCATTCCCGACGCTTGGTTACGGATACAGTGTACAAGGATTCACGTACGACGAGATCAGAGGAGAACGCGCCGCCTATGCGCTTTGTACTCCAGAGGACTCGCCCTGACCTCGGAGTCCTTTGTTCGAAACCTGCGCCGGACATGAACAAACGATTTTATTTTGAGGACCTAAAATAAAGCGGGTTCCGTTGAAAGGGGTGCACCCCGGAGATCAAAGGGAAGCTATTATTTTAATACGCTGGGCTGGTGTCCCTTCCCCAATGGGATTAGCTCCTATTAATATCTTTATCGGCTAAACCTTGTTATCCCTTCCCAATAGGTCCTTATAGCTTCCTAACCCTGTCAACTTTATCGTAAACTATCTGCGGTTAAGGGTTGTATGCCCTTAGTAGAATTTTCCGTAATACCACACCGCCTAATTTAGAGGAAGCCTGAGTGCTTGAATATGCCAAATCCGAGTACGCCTAATCAACTTGAATATACTAAAATATTCTAAAGAACTTTTTTTTAATAAAGTTCTAGCTTTATGGTCAAAGTTTAACTTATTTATAATAGTGATTCATTCATTACAGGTTGACTGTAATGAATAATTGAAGAGAATTCGGTTGGGGTGTTCAGTAGAACATAAACAAATTAAAAATAAATAAATGATATTTTTTTATATTTGCCGACGGTTCGGGCTTCATCAGGGCTAAGAAAAGATCAGGATAAGAGGAACTTATGAAATAACTAATAACAATATTAGAGAGGAACTAATAACAGTAATAGAGAAGAACTTATGAAATAAATAATAACGCAACAAAGTCGGGACTAAAGAAATAAACATAATAATATTAGGCAACAAAAATGAAAATAAAAACTAACTAAAATGAGATAAAATAGACTAGTGTTGTCCAAATGCGACACCAAGACTCGTCGCGAGGGTTTGCAACAGTCTAGCAGTTTGTAAGGAATGAAGTTCAGGTGCCGAAATAGCAGAAAAAAATATTAAAATAAAGATTCCAGTCATACGGAAGCTGTTTCAAAATATCATTTCATACTCTGAGAAAAAGTTCAGGATGGAATTCGAGCGTTTCTTTATTCACCAATTGTATCACCAATGGCTTATGGAACCGACTGATTCGCTGGATGTACCTCTCATGTATGTATTTCTCAATTTACTTTAAATGAGAAAAACTCTTTATTATCAATTATTGCAACAGAAACAGCATGCTAATAAATCTTTTAGGCAATATTTAAAAGTTTATACATAAATATGTAGTACTATTTAAATATATACGAATATAGTAAACACATAACTTTTTATATTATTTATTTATTTTATTTTGTATATTCAGTTTACTTTCTTTTTACATTTTGATCAATTTGAACTTTACATTTTCTTTCATGTGCTTTGTAACCTTAAAGGAATGATAACCTTCCACTGAAATCCGCCAGATCGTTCTTAAACTCAGCATAAATAGCTGTCCATCGTAGCTGAATTCAATAGATTGATGAAATCCATCGATGGAATTAGAGCTGATTTTATGAACTGGGTCTATGCGGATTTTAATGAATTCATATCAAATTAAAATTAACAATTCCATTTATATATATGAAGAAACAACAACAAAAAGCTGATTTATATTAAAGTAACGAAATCCATTGTTTATGCTTCTAAACGAGCCTCCCTTTTATGGATGGTAATGGCTAAGTATTGATGTTTCGAAGCCGGAGCTTAATCGGATATTCACTTTGTTCTTTCCGACTTAGTGCTTAGTAGCCTTCGAACAATGTCTAAATGACACTTTTCGCTGGCAAATGGTTAGTCTCACGCAATTATTAATTTTTTAACGTTTAGGAGAGTCACTCGATTTCAGTGCCTGAATCGTTTTTCATGTATTTTCTGGTGTTGGATTTATTGATGCATACCAATATCGACCAAACTTTAGATCGTTAGTGGCATTATACTCCGTACAATTACTTCTACCGCCACACAAAGCCAAATTACTTGAATTTTATCCGGTGAAATAATTGATGTGATAACTTATACATAGTGTCTTCAAGGATTGATAAGCCCTTATAATTGTATTATTTATGTTATAACACGGTTTCGAGCTACTTTGCTCATTTTCGAGTTATCAAAATCCAAAAAAAATTCGAAACATATCTCAATTATATAATTTTATTGTTATTTATTTTTTATCCACAAACAAAAAAAAACCATCATTCTTCTTCGTATTTTGTCTAATGCACGTCAATTCCCAAAATCCGATACTATCTCCTCCTCCTTCTAATGACCTATTAAAAATGCAATCACTCAAACAATAATACTTTTTAAGATAATTTATAGATCACTCACAGTCAGGGCCAAGGAAATAATTCTATTTAGCCTGCATCAATTCCAAAGCTCTCCCCCATAGATCTGCCTGTGGCCATAGCAGGCGTCACAACTCTAGCATTTCCTATGCGATATAAAAAGTTACAATTTGAAAAGTTGTGGTTTTGTAAATTTGGTATCCAAGTAATCCAGTTAAATCAAAGTCATGTAATAATGGAAGAGAGGGGGGTAACACATGGTAAAATGCATAGGAGCCGACAACTAGGAGCTCGCGTGGCTTGAGCCCCACAATGTTGCCGTGGTGGGGGCTTAGCCCCCCTCTCCCCCCCAAAAAAAATTGCTATAGAATGAATTGCATGAAAATATCGATCGTGTACCTACATTATAATTTCATTAAAAATGACTGTATCTATCTACTAGCGGGTAGTAGAATTAGTTTCTAAATTGTAAAAGGAATCATATATTAAAATAGTGTACTGTTTTAGTTTAGAGCACGGGCGGATCTACGGGGGAGATTTCGGGCTGAAGCCCCCTCCCCCAAAAATGGTAAAATATAACCATGTTTAAAAGAAAAATACATTAAAAAATTATCTCTCAAAGTATTATTGTTTGTATAATTACATTTAAAAGGACTTAAGGAATCACCTAAACGCCATTTCATATAGATAGTTAGTTTCTTTATTTTTTTCCAAAGTAATTATCATCATTTTTATGAATAAAAAAGCTTTCGGGCTGAAGCCCCCCCCCCAAAAAAAAAAAATTAAATCCTGGGTCCGCTAGTGGTTTATAGTATGTGAAACCACTTTTTTGTCATCATGAAGAGCTTGAAGTAACACAATACTTGCCTGACATTTTTTTCATATAAGCATATATTATGTATTGCATATAGGCATACAGGATATATTACAAACAATACCATCACCCTCCCAGACCCCGTGATCTTACAATTCGGCCCCCAATAATTTGCATATGTTCGCGAATATGGTAAAATTATAGCTATTTTTTATAGAAAAGATGAACCCCTCTGCTTTCATTTTCAGTCAATTACTTTTTTAGTTGTTACGACAACTCCAGCTGCAGGCTAGGTTCATTCCACCGCAAATCATTCCGAATTAATCCGTCCCTCCCCGACATTCCGGCTTGCAGAGTCCGAAAGAAAGGCAGGGGAGGGGTCCCTAAGGATAAATAAATGCAATTATTATCTAGTTAGAGAGGACGGGACATGTGCCTGCTGTATTACAGGCAGCAATTACAGACGTTGACTGCTATCATATTAATGATGGCCGATCCAGGACATACGCACAGCCGCCTGTGGAAAATCGCTAATTGACCGTATCTTACACCTGTCATTTGTGGGCGTACTCCAGGGTCTCATGTTGGGCCAGTTATAATTCATGGCTTGTTACATCTATCGGCCCCACGGGGTGCGGCCCACGCCGATCTCCGAAGAGTTACGGTCCGACGAAAGCATAAATACGACCGGGTCCGAAGTTTTTCATCGGCTGAGATCAAAGATGTCATGGGTACAGGCTACATTTGAGATCATGTAACTGGATAAAACAAAAAGAATACAAAATAAATTGTTGCCTCTTTTCTGAAAGGAATACACTTTCAGCAATACATGATTGGATATTATTAAAAAATAAATTCCATGTAATAGAGGACAAAAAGTGTTCTTTGATCTGCCCCACAACTTTTTTTATAATATTGTAAATTTAATTTACATGTACATTTCAGACTTTGTCCATTATTAGCATATCTCTCATATATCACAATTTTTTTTCAAGAAAAACAATTAAAATTTTTTTTTGGTCCATTTTACTTTGACAATGTACAATAATCACTCATTAAAAAAAAAAAAATCATTTAATTTAAATTAAAACTACCAGTTAAAGTTATATAAATTATCATAAAATTCATCAAATAATTTTGTAAAAAAAATTAAATGTGTATCTTAAGCAGTAAGTAATGAGACATATAAGGTAAATTGTTATACCATATAAGAAATGAAATAGGTTTTTAAAAGTTTACTGTGTATAGTAGTATAGTAATTGTAAATATCTTTTTTTTTTCTCAAGATTTTGTATAAAAATTAAAATATGCAATTACTTAGATGCTTAATGAATTGGTTGTATATATTTTTATTTTTTCAAAGTTGTTTCATTCTTGAGAAACATCCGTTGTGTAAACATAACAAGGAAACTGTCTATACAATTATGAAATTCAGCGAATTATTCGCCAGTTAATTTTAAGCTCAATTAATTAATATGAGCTCTAATGACCGCTCCGGCACTGGTATTAGTAGCTCAGTAAGAAAATTGGAATGATATTATTGAATAATGATATCAGCCCTACCAGCTGCCGACAGTAGCAGACGCTGGAAATTCTCCATGACCGGAGCTGGAGACGAAGAGAATGGAGATAAGGCGGCGGGTGCCAGGTAGAGATATCATTTAGTGTAAGTAGATGCAGAGCGGGCAATTACCTGTGAAGGAAACCCAATTAGCTTCTTTATCGATTCCAAGTCGACTTATTGCTTACAATCGATACCTTATCGATTAGTCCGAGGAATCCCCCTCTTCCTCGGAACAGTCTTCGGCGCCTCTTACGAGGATTCTCCACTGTTTTACGGATAAAATAACATTAGGCCGTAAAAACGCGTTAAAAAACATAGAGCTGAACAGACATCCTTGTAGTACCCCGAAATATACCATATTCTACTTCTTTTTTTTTCAGGAAGTAAATGCAAGTGTCAACAAGGTGTGGGGGCAGGTGGAGATCGCGTGAGTTCCCGCCCACGCCTTAATAGTAAAATAATTGCCTCCATAGCGCCGGGAACCGCCATTTTGTAAACCCTAACCTCAACGTTAGTATTTTTTTTTTTTTTTTTTTTTAATTTGGAAAGCCAACACATTATTATATTGCGTATCACGACCACAATAGTTTTATACAGTCAACCCACGATAACGAATGTGATATCACTTTTAGTTATGGATACGGGTACTAATTTTAATTTTTTTTTTATTCATGGAATGTATAACTATGTTAAAATAAAAAATAATTATATTTAATGTGACACAGATTTGATGTACTTGTAAAGAAGCTACCCATTGATAAGACTTCAAAGATAAATTAATTTAGGAGGTCCCATGGCCATCTTTTTTTCAGACGCCTCGGAGGGTTGTCACGAATTGTGTTGGATGAAAGGTAACAAACTAGAGGATTGGGGTGACCAAAGATTTGGGAATGAAAAGAGGTATATCTAGTTCGGGCCAGGTCTTCCACAAGAGGAATATTGAGGTCTTTATGGATAATTTTATTTGTTACATAATAAGGAGCATTTATGATTTTACGGAGGATTTTGGATTGTAAGGATTGGATACATGAAGAATTTGATGTTTTTGTAGAGCCCCAAAGCTCAATACCGTATGTCCAAATGGGCCTGATGATGGTAGTGTAAATGAGTTTTTTTGTAGAATATTGGAAGTTTAGAGGGTTTGTCAAGTAAGTGTTGTAGTAGTCGGAATCTGTTGGCAGTTTCTTGTCTGTTAAGTCGAGTATGAGGATTCGGCGTATGGCGTTTGTCAAAAAGGAATCCTAGGTAACGAATATGTTCGACAGGGATCAGTGGAATATTGTTAAAGGATACGGTATGATGTTGTAGGTTTACGGCGAAGGGTAAAAGTAATTTGTTGGGATTTGTTTGAATTAACGTTAATTCTCCAATTTGCACACATTTTTCAATGGCTGAAATGTGTGGTTTGTGATGCAATAGTTGGTTCGAAATAATGAGTTAAAGTTGATGGCCTAATAATTTCCCATTATTCTATTTTTTCTCTTTTTTATTTAATTTGCGCTTTTTAAGTATTAAATTCGAATCTGAGACAGTTTAAAAAATATAAAATTAAGGCAAATACTCTGTTGGAGATTGTGTGTAAAAAAATTTAATAAAGAAGAATGTTTGAAGGGTTAATACATTTGAAAACCAGGTCCCACAGTACGAGAAATAAAAAAACAATCTACTAAAGCTCATCATTCCCAAGTGTATTAATAAATTCTTTTGAAAATGAACATGTTTGATGGCAGTAATAAAAAGACAAAAATGTTGGGCTTCCGGTATGGCTTATAAGAAAAATACCCCAAGTCCTCACCCCTCTTTTCTTGAGAATGGAATTTAAGGATTAGGGGATCAATATTGTTGACCCTCTGGTTAAACCGTTATCCGAAGGTATTCCATTTTGTTATAAAGCGATTTTCTTCTTCAACCCCTTTCTGAAAAAGGAAGCATAGGAAATATTTTCTTTGATGTTTAAATAGAAAAAAAAAGTTCTCGTCCGTAAAAAGGAAGAGATTGCCGGAAAATAACAAATCGATATGCGTGATATTGCGAAATATCACGCAGTTTTAACGCGAAATATCAGATCAGTTTTAAAAAAAAATCATGCATGATTACAAAAATTTGCCCTTTTTGGGAAACATCGATTACCAAATACAATATGAAATATTTGATAGAAAAACCCTACTTACTCCTTTAGTACTAATAATAAAATTCAAGAGGTACTCACAAATCCATGCTTGTCCGAGATGTTATTTGTCAACTTGAGTTTGTGGAATGATACCACCTTCTGCATCCATTGCTCTCCCGTCGACGGGGAATCTGGGTGGATGTACATCCTCTTTGGCATCTCAGGATCAGCCTTCCCTGCCACCATCCACCGGCTGTCCAAAAAAAATGCAAATTCAAAATCAAAACCACTAATCAACCTTTCATTTTATAGTAGCAATTAGAACTTCATGCAACTATGCTCAACTGTGTAGGTGTCTTCTTAAATGGCCCAAAACAGGCTTTAGAAAAATTGAGTGAATTTTGAAATATAGTCCACATTTTAATCACTACATGAAAGAAACGAATTAAAAAATTATGTTGAAAGGAAGTATATATTAGTGATAGTGGAATTAGAATATAGAACCAATTAAGTGTGTTTCAAAGAAAAATACCTGGACAAAGCCAGAAAATAATACCGTAAGATGGGGTAACTTTGGGAAAGCGGGTAAAATTTAGTTTGTGGTTATTCCGTGTTGGATACACTGTGTTGGTTCAGTATGCAAAAATGTGCTTTGGGTAGCCATATACTGCTCTCCTACCTTGCGGCAGTTTGAGAACCCTAGTTCACTACACTCGATGTATAGTTAGGTTTTATTTATTTCCATTGTATTTTTTTTCGAAATTCTTGTGTTCATGAAATTTTCGCTTGTGCCTCAAGAGTAGTGTCCCGCAAGGTAGTAGCGCAGTACATGCGCTGTCCATGCAGACTGAACCTACACATTGTATCCACCACGGAATCACCTCTAAGTACTGTTCCAAAGTTACCCACACAGTCCCTAAGTTACCAAATCTTACGGTATTTCTTTATTATTTAAAATTTTTTTTTCTGAAGATGACAAGTAATGGCATTATTTTCAAGTAATATCTTCATAAATATATTTAGGGAATCGAAAATTAAAATACCTCAATTTTAAAACACCATTTGGTCATTTTTATGTATATACTATAGGTATAACTTATATAATTAAAATAAAAATATAGTTAAAAAAGAGACATACAATGATTACAATATAAATAGAAAAATCCAAAATATAAATCCATGAGCCTGTAACATAGGTGGAGAGGTAACCTTTCAACGTTTTACCTATTTAGAACCATCAGGACAGAAAGTAACGATTTTGTTGGGCACGGATGTTATATACATATCCGAGCTTTTTCTTTTTTTATTTAATTTATTAAATATAGTTATTTTTTTATTTAATGTAATTAACACAATTTTCTGTTGTTTTATTTTAAGTATGAGTATTTTTTTCCAATTTTATTTCTTCTAATTAGTTCTTTAATATAATTTTCCTCTGCTATGGAATCTTCTCTTCCCTTCAGTATGTATTTGGATAGCTTAGTGAGATGTCAAAAGAAATTATCTCTATCGTTTTGCATATATGTGTTTTTTTCTTGCCCGATGATGCCTCAATTGGCGAAACGTTTTTAGGTTAACTCTTGACCTGTATGTTTCAGACTCATGGCTTTATATTCTGGATTTTTCCAATTATATCATAATTTATATAAATTTATGCTACAGAATATAATTATATTTATATAATTTTTAATTTTAATTAAAACAAACTAAGAGTTTTGGTATCGAATGTAATGAAAATACATTTGATGCCGAAACGTCGGCATTAACTAAAGTATGTTAAAGAAAAGAGAATGTTGATGGCCTTTGACCAAAAATAATAAATAATTGTATGGTACCAAAGATATATAATATTACTAAAAATTATATTTAATTTATTATTTTTTAAATATCATGTACTCTAAATTAACAATACTATATCAGTAGATATAGTACATTTTTAATACCTTAGCGAACAAAAATCTATTGAGATAATCATCAGTTCACGAATTGACAGATAATTTATTTTTAAGACTAATTTATGAATATTATTAATAAAAAAAAAAAATTCGTTTCTTATTATATTCTTATAAATAGGGAAAAATGTAATGAAGAAACATTTGTTATATATATCTTTTTTAAGATCAATAAATAGAACTTCTAGTGTGCTAGAATTTCGCGTTCCTGTATTAAAAAAAAATGTACAAAACATTATGAATTTTTAAAATGTATCGATTCGATACTGAACTGAGCCTTTATAAATATAAATCGTACACGTCACGTTATGCTGAATCATGGCTAAATTAATTTATTTTAAATTATTTTTTTAATAAATATATAATATATAATTTGAGATAATATATTTTTTTTCTCCAAGAAACTCTCCTTCATACAGAAACATGAATCAAGAATAAATGATGATTTTTATTTTTATTCCCAAAGGTCACATTTTCATGAGTATTCCTTTTCGTATTGGCGATATGTTGTGTTTTTTTTAATATATATTTTTTTCACATTTATTTATTCAAGTATTGATTCTGCCAAGATATTGAGAAGAATTATTTATAAGTGGGCTTAAATTATTTAAAATACGTTTAACATCTATTATAAAAAAAAAAAAATTTCTGTATGCACAAAATTAATATTACTTTATTTTAGTTAATTTTTGAAAGTAGTTTATATACTGTATTATATACTTCGTTAAAAGTCCAAGTTCGAACGTTGTCTACACGCGTTGTATTTAAAGTGAATACATAAATAAATACAAATATATGAAATTACATAATGATACAGGTACGTTATGGGAGATACACAAGAAATAGGGGATGATTAGAGGGGTGGAACTGACCAGTTAGGGAAGGGTTAGGGGTGGCTTTGTTGGTCAATAATGACCAAGCTGCTTTTCCATCACTTACAGAATATTTATACTAATTTATTCCTTTATTATTATTTTTTTTTTTATTCTTTATAGTATTTTGGGCAATATATAGCAAAAATTTCTTTTAGATTTGTAAATAAAATATTAATTTAGATATACGAAAAGAAAATCTCTTAGATACTTTGAACTATTATGAGAAATAGTAACAAATCAAGGATTTACTTTTTTTTTTTTTGGAAGGCTTTTTTTATTTATGTTAATTACTCATGTACATTGTACTCATACAAAAAAATGTGAAAACTACCTATATGAAATAGTGTTTAAGTTGTATAAAAAAAAAAAAAAATTAAAACTGTAATTAGAGGAACGCTAACGATTTCAGACATAAATTTCTTATATTTATCTTGATACCTGATTACAATCAGCTGTTGTACAAAAGAAAAAAAAATGTCGTGGAACAATATTAAACGAAAAAATAAATAAATAGAACTTGAATTAATATTACAATTATCGTAACGTTCTCACTTAAAAAATCACAGCAGATGTACCAGAGGAAATATTATCTAGATATAAACAATTAGATGGACCCCTTATCGCTTAAATAATTTAGTCCGGAAACATTTTAAAAACGATTGTACCAATAATTCAAAGATAAATCACACGAAGAGGTTATCACGAATGTAAAATATGTCAAACACGCGATTTTTTTTTGACAGGAACAACGAAGTACTCATCCGTAGTTTGCTTGAATCATGCGAATGAACACTTCTCTATATTTGTATATTAAAGAAATAACCATGAAATAAATTATACTTAACAAATAAAAACAAAATTCTAAATAATTGAGTCTAATTTCAAGTGTTTTCTCTCCGCAAGTGGGGGGAGGGGGGAGACAAGTCTAGTTTGCAGTTCCCCTGGCTGATTGTAAATAGTACATATAGGTTAGTGTTGCCCAAATGCGAGACCGAGATGAGTCTTGGTCTTGCAAACTCATTCTTGGTCATGGTCTTCGTCTTGCGCAAGATTCTCGCAACAGTCTTGCAGTTTCTATTAGCTTATTACTATAGAGATATTACTGTAATTTTTTAGATAGGAGAAACCTAAGTAAGCCCGAATGAAAAATTAGAGGAGTTAAATGCAAATGTATATTGTTTATACCAATTATTAACATATAGTAACTAAGATTGTCAAGTATTAGTTACTATTTTGCCTTAATTTTTATTTAAAAAATCGATTTTTTTTACCAGTCCTGGTATTGGTCTTGCAACAGTTAGGCGGCCTTGGTCTTGGTCTTGCAAACTGCAAGACCAAGACTGATTTTGGGCAACACTAATTTAGGTATGCCTGGGTCTAAGATGTTTACTTTATTTTTTAATAACATTTTATTTTATTTATTTATTTTTATTTTATTATTATTATAATTATTTTCTTCACTCATTATGGCATTTTATTTTGTTCTTATTTCGCTGTATATTTTTTTTATTATCTCATTTATTTATGATTGTGTAAATATGGCGTGATTGTGCTCTCTGAAAGTTTCCTTAATTGAGACAGATTGTAGCATTTATCAATAAACGAGTAAATTCTATTAAAAAAAATTAAATAAAAAAATTCAGCTGTATGTATTTTTCTAGAATGTCGAACTGAACGTCGCAGTTAATGCGAATTTAAAAATAAACGGCCGTCTTACAATGTCAGTCCTTTTCAGTAATGTAACACAATAGAGCAATTTATGTCTTGGAATTACTTCAAGGTCATTCCCAGCGGACGTTGTAAATAAATAACAGAAAGTGGGTAGATAACCATTTCTTAAAAAATGATAAATTATTACATTTGCTTCGCTATATTCTGGATAGTGTATTTAATAAAAATATATAACGGGTGTCCCTAAAATCGAATATTATTTAATATTTTATTAAGATATAAAACATTTCTTTCAAGAAAAAATTGTTTCAATTATATATTGATAAAATAAAGATTTTTTTTTTAAATTTACACATCTTCACTGGTTTTATATATTGTTTCTGTTACTGAAAAAGGTTGTATGTAAAATTTTACATATTTATTCTATTTGCACTAAAAGTGGACATTTTGTACTCTACAACTGCTGTAAGTGGTTTGCTAAATAGGAAATAATAAAGGGAAATAAAGTATGAAATTATTCCAATAAATCGTAAGGAAATAATAGGTGTTTATGCTCTTCTGTAAAAAAAACTCATTTTTTGGAATCGACTTTTTGCACTAATAATGGGAACTTCGGGCTGAATTCCCCCAAAAATGGTAAAATATAACCATGTTTTATGAAAAAAATTATCTTTAAAAGTATTATTGTTTGTCTAATTACATTAAAAAGGACTTAACAATCACTTAAACAACATTTCATATAGGTAGTTAGTTTCTTTCTTTCTTCCGAAGTAATTATCCTTATATATACACCCGAAAAAAAAATCTTCCGGACTGAAGCTCCCCCGCCCCAAAAAAAAATTAAATCCTGGATCCAGGTTAGTGACAGTAGCGATACCACGAAAATTTCATCCAGTTTTAAGGCCAAATTCAAGGCAAAGTTTTGTTTTTAAATATTTGTATATAAAAAAAATTATCTTTTTTTGTTTCTTTGATTTATTATAAAATAAGATTAATGGCATGTTTTTGATGAAAATGAAATGTTTCTATTGATGTTCATGAATCAATTTCAGAAGAAATAAAATAAATACAATATTGTTTCGAATAAGGCAACTATTGATTTTCCGAATGTCAGTCTGTAATAATGACATCCGTAGGTTATTATAAGAACACAGATATGTATCATGTTGCACATACAAAGAAATATTGTTGACCATGTCCAACCATTAAATTTTATACATTAAATTCAAACTTTATCTAGGTAAATTTCTAGTATGTTATATAATTGCAATAACTGGTTCATAATAGTATATTTTATGTTTATTTAGGTATATGAAACTTTTTTTTTTTTGTTTTGTTTTTCATAAAATAAAATTTAATTAATTAATGCCGTGTAAATGTTCTAAACAAAGAAATATATATGAAAATTCGATCTTTTGTCAGCTAAAAAATAAAGCAGAAAAAATAGTAAATTGCTTACAATAATAATTTTACAATGCATAATAAAATTAAAAATTAAAGTTCTATCGTATTTTACAGTTTCATTTTCGTACATGTACGTTAAAATTTATTGAACATAGCATACAAAATAAAAACATATATTAAAAAATATAAAAATATATAGAAAATTGTTCCTGAAACTCTGTGTTGCATGGGGTTTGTAGGATAGGTACAAATACTTGAATATCATTGGTTGAAATTTGAATATCATACATATGATATATGTAATTGTTACGATGTAATAAAATGGTCTGTTTATATATCAAATATTTTAATTTCTGTTCGTTTTATATTTTTATAATGAGATGTAAAATTTTTATAAGTTAATTTCTTAGTTAGTTTTTTTTTTTTTTTTAGCTCTTACGTATATGTCTCAAACATTCTTTTGAACTAGATTCTCAAACGAGATTCCCTTTGTGATACGGAGAATAATATTTTTAACTGGACCGAAAAAGCTATTGGATGCTAAAGATTTTAATCTCTCTAAGACGAAATAACCTTTGAACATTCTTATATTTATCTTTCTTTCTAATTTCAGTTACATTTTCTTCTTGCAAAGGACACATTTAGTTCAAAGTACAGTTTTCAAAACAAGGAAAATTTTATAAACTAATTTTAAGATTTATAAATGGAAAATATTCTTAAAATTTATTTATCAAAATTTACAACAGTATTAAAGATGTACATTCAGTAAATATGAAGAAGTCAGGAATAATGACATAAATAGACTTGTGGAGATACTAACCAATGGTAGATGAAAAATTTTATTTTATATTAACAACATCAGAGAACATTTATTATTAAAGTAACCGTTTTAAAATAATGTAAACAGTTTTTTTATATACATATATATTTTTTTATAATACGAAACAAAGAAATATTTTTACGGAAACACTAAAAAGAAACCGTTATTTCAACTGCTTTCAAAGGTATATCTTAACATTTCAAGACTTATATGTCTGAATAACGAAATTTTAAAATATAATACAAATGAAATGAACAAGATTATGATTTTATAATATAGATAAATTGTAAAACTATGTTTTAAGGTATATTATTTGAAGTAAAATTAATATGATGATGTTTAACTTAATTAATTATTGTGTTAAGAATTAGGCAACTTTAAAGCACTTTCTACGGTTTACAAGTGAAATATTTGTATTAAACTTATAAGCGAAAAAAATGAACTTGACGAAAATCTTAAGATTTAAGGCTACTAATGGACTGATTTTATAATTCGAAAAATCGCGACATTTATTCTTAGCGTTATGAGTTTTATGTATACTTCATATTCATTTTTATTTTTTTATCTTTAAATTTTATTAATCTTTGTGTAATATTTTGTTCATATTGCTATTATCTTATGTGTATTATTTATTTTTTCATCTTTGACTAATTTATGTTCTCCTGTCTGTATCTCATGTTTCTGGTTTAGTTCTTAATATTTAACATCAGGTAATTTGGTTTAACCGTTGGCAAATTGAATAAAACTATTATAGACTGGAAATTCTGACAATTAAAAAAAAAGTTAAAAAGTCCATCCCTAAAACTCATTATATGTTTTTAATACAGTTAAAACAAAAAAAATATTGTTTACCAATTATTTCACATAAAGCATCAAAACATGTATTCTTTATTTATATAAATTATAATATTACAAGCCTCAATCTTTATTCTGATTTTGTCTGGAACCATAAAATAAAATATGAAATATTGTATTAATAGTAAATTTCAAACTACATAACCACATAATTCATTATTCAAGAAGAAAGATAATTCTTGGGTCAAATTAAAAAAAAAAAAAAAAAAAAAAGAATATAATTACATATATTTATGTTTCCTAGAACCAAAATGACTTCATTCAACAAACACAAATGAGACAATAAAAATTCGGGAGTCGGGACACGAACAAAAGAGTAAAATAAATTTTGATTTCAGGGTGTCAGGTTGTGAACTCGGACATTACACGCAAAGGCTAAAGTCGATGAATAACCGGTCTAAGAGAGACGAAATTCACACAGACCCATCATTCAAGAAAATCTTAATGACCACTCATTCAAGGAGGAAAAGAAAAGAAAAAAAAAAGAATGACATCCGTAGGTCATTCCCGGTCGGGTAATTAATATTTACTGTGTTGGCAGACCTGCCAGTTGATGCAACGCTTCCGTCCTTTAGGTTCCATGACAAAACGGAAAAGAATGATTTAGGCGAATTCGGTTATATATTATATAAATAAAACATTCATTTATAAATGGCATTGAGAGATTAATGTGAAATAATAGTCACGCAACAGAACTTCTAAAAGTTGGAATAGTTTTCCGTGATGAACATTAGCTTCATAAAATTTATTTTTAAAAAATATAAAAAAAAAAATTCAAATCGTGAAAAAAATTATTTTAATCCAGATTTTTTTTCTTAATTATTATTTATTTTTATAATTACAACTCCAGGATATCTACGTTATTCCATCCCTAACCATGGTTTTACTGACTCCTTCAGAGCCAACTTAAGCTTAAAATTAGCAAGTCATGAGATAAATTAGATGGAACATAGTATTGACCACACTAATTAAGAAAACTTAATTTATGCTTCATAAAATGGACCAAGACGTTTTTTTTAATATTTTAAACGAAGTCATGTAATTCATTTTAAAACAAATTACTATAAGAATTTTAATAAGCCCGTACGTTATAATATTAAATATAAATATTAACTTTTTTAGGCTATTAAAGTTTATAATAATCTTATTTAATATATAACAGTAGAAGTTGATATACAAATTAGTAGGGTTAGTCTAGAAAAATCAAAAATAATGTGTTAAAAGACTTATCTTCCAAAAAAAAAATGTGTATGTACAAAATTTTTAATATCTTAAAAATGACTTGTTTTTTAATGTTTGTAATCAAGATTTTCATTACCAAAAGATTAGATATGGAATAAAATATAAATAACCTTGTTTTAGCAAAATAAATAGATAAATAACGTTTCACATATTTTAAAAATGAATAATACTTCCAGTTCATATGTATGACATTTTTTCGAAAATTTATTGTTACAATTAGGTTAAAATCCAAAAACATACACCGAGAAAAAAAAATACTGATTTATATTAATGCTTATTTATTGATAAAAAAAATCGTTGTTTTGACATAACTTGAATTGAGAACATGTAATTCTAATTTTAACATTTATTTCCTGACAAAACAAAAGTAAATTCTTCTATTTTATTTTGTAAAGATCATACCGAGATTTCCGATTTTATTTTTGAAATAATTTAAAATTATAATTGGTTAGAAAGCCTATCGCGGAATATTTATCGTGTATTTTTTTCTAACATTTTGATTAAAAATACTAAATTTTCCCCAAATCAATGTTATGATTTTGGGTTACTAATACTGAGTACACACTAGTAACTATAACTTAGATGTTAAATGACATTTAATCAAGGTTAATGAGATAGATAATATTTTTTTCTTCCTTAGTAATTGATATGTTATAATTACGCTATCATTGTTTTATCGCATGCGTATCATAAAAATAAATAATAATTTTGATTCTTGGCTAATTTTTTTTATAAGATAAGGAAATCAATTTTCAAGCTAATTAATCATAATAAAAAAAAATTGATTGAAAACAATAATGTAACCTTACATTGTTTATCCCTTACAAAGAGGAGTTCATAAATTGCGCGGTAACAATACTTTTTTTTTAAATTTTATTCACCAACTTGAGAACAATAACCAAGGAATTAATTCTTATATAGAATCAGCATTTTGATATTAAAAAATGGTAAAGAAAAATTAAAATTTAAAATTAATCCATTAATTATTATAAATGTGTTTTATTATGTGCCAAATATCTTAAATTACTCAAATCTTTTTTCGTGTTTTAAAAATTTAAATTTAGTATAATTTTGATTTAATATTGATCTATATTATTAAATGAAAATCGTTTTCATGCTTGAAACAAGCCATTGACAATTTCACAATAATAATTAAAATGTAAAGTTTTTTGTACAACAATGTATATATTCTTATTATAAACATCGTTTTCCATTTGTAATACACCTAAGGCATTTAGATAAGAAGGTAAAATAAATTTGAATTGGAAATTAATATATTCTGATTAAAAGTAAAAAGTTGATTAAGTTAAGTTCTTAGTTTGAAGGATTATGTATTAATGCATAACTTTAGTACGTTTTAAATAAAGCTTGGTAATATTGAAAAAGAGCCCAAACATGGAAGTCCAACATTATTTCAAAGGAGTGTTGAAAAAAAAAAAAAAAATGGAACATTCCAAAGCTGCTCAAATGTTCAAAGTATTAGGCTCTATAATATCTTTAAAAAAAATTATCGAAACACAATAGGAATATTTATCTGTCTAATAAAAAAATCATTCTGAAACCTGAAGTTGTTGGAAGTGCAGGATAGGATTGGAAGGACTTGATGGGACTTCACAGATAAGACCTTTTAGAGTTGTGAATGGTACTCATCGAGTCAAGGTACAGAGTTTCAGGTATTGTATTATGTAATTTATGTCTACCTGTTATGGAATTTATAGCGGCATTCATCTGCAGCTACGATGTCCATAAGAAGGATGTATTTGGCCTTTTTGTCAAGCCCCATAACTCGGACTTTGAAGGCGGGAAACATACGCCTAAAGAACAAAAGAAAGAAAATGTCAGACTAAAATAACTTGTCTGGAGTAAAAAAAAATTAAAGCTACTTGAGTCTTGAGATTCACAACCTTACACGACAATCAGAAATGATGTTGAAATATATTGAAAGTTATAACGACGGGAATCATTTTCCTTCATCATTAGTAGGTATAGAACGGATATACAAACCGTGATGTTAATTTCATGTTATACACCAAAATGAAGGATATAAGATTGTGAATTTCTCAACTGAGTATAAATTACACCATTAATTGTCGAAAGCATTATCTATGTCTAAGGCGAGGAGGGTGGTTTGGCCTGTAGCAGTCATGTCTTGATCTACCTGTTACGGAATTTGTGTCTGAAGTTGTCTGAAGCTACGATGTCCAGCTTGTCCTTTGGGTCCAACCCCGAGATTCGGACTTCATCTGAGGGAACATCTGCCTGAAGACAGACAGCTAGTAAGTAACTGCATAGCTTAACCAACCCCCTCCCCCCATGACTTACTTGATGCCTGTTTTCATTATATAAACGTGCGATACTTGTATAGTACGATCATTCAATAATTATTCGTTAATGAATATTCAAAAGAATGATAATAATAGTAACCATTCGCAACTCAATCGTTACAATACCATGATTTGAAAAAATGATAAGACAATATTTCCTCATGGAATCTATACAAAGATTGAGTATCTTGACCTGAACCTTGGTACAATGTATGTACTGCCGTTTTGTGGTTTAAATGGCGAAATACTACACTATATTAAAAAATATTAAAAAATTTGGCTTAAAAAGTAGTACAATAAGTACTCTGTCTGATGTTTAATATGTAATCATGTAAAAATAAATATTTGAAATTTTATATAAAAACTATTATAACAAGTGAAAACAGACATCAATGTGAATTAAATATATTTCTTAAAATTATAGAATATTCGGTTCTGAAACCACAATAAAATCTAATGAACTATAGTTAATAAATGTATTGACTCTACAATTTAATATATTTATCAAAAAAAAAAAAAAATATTTATAACGCAAAAGTATCTAATGTGGATATTGAATAACATTAATGATTTTTCCATTTTTACCAGAATGTGTGTATAAAATATCCAGTTTGTCATGGAAATGTTAACCATAAAATAAAATTATTCAGTGAAACAAATGAGTAAATTTGATTGCACTCATTTGCCTCTTATAAATCATTAACTCCCATAAATATACTAAAAGTAATAAAACGAGCTGAAAACTATTGTCAATTTCAGAAAGAGTAATTTAAATAATTGAAGAGAAGAATGGTAAAAATAAATAAGTATATTTTATTTTCATTTTTGCCGACGTTTCGGCACAAAGTTTAGCCCGTAATATCCACATTACATACATTTATTGATTGACAAATATCATAACTATAAGGCATTATTTATTAGTTCAAGCTATGATACTTAGAAATTTAAATATATAAACCTAAATACATAATTTTTTTATATATATAAATAAAAATTATAAATTAAAAGTACTAATAGAAATAGAAACATACAAATTGATACATTGTATGGCTGATGTTTAGCCAGGGAATATAATAGGAGCAATATGTAAAAACATAATATATATATATATATATATATATATATATATATATATATTATATATATATATATTACTAAAATTAGGAAATGTAAAAGGAAAAAAAAAACCTGAGGTATGTCATATCCAAGGTGTTTCTCATAATTTCAATGTGCTAATTAGAATTATATATATTTTTAATTATCGGGTCCACTATTGTCAAAAATTGAAGAAAAAAAATACATCAAAAAATATTAAACATAAATATTTTTATTAAAAAATTAAATTAAATTTCAGTTGAATAAAATACTTTTCCATTGTTCACAGCATTTAATCAAATTTTAAATTAAAAATTCGTATGTTTTGTTTTTTAATTTTTACATATTTTCTTGTAATTCCTTTATAGGTATTTAAGTGTGTGATATGGTATTAATAAAACAAATATTAATAATATTTAATTTTTTTTTTCTGAAGAGGTAACCAATCCATAGGTACACAACCAAATGACGTTTCGACATTGAATTATATAATTCGTCCTGTTGCATGCATTAGATAAGTGTCTTGGTGTCTTACGAAAAATAAAAGAAGGTTTAAAAAAAAATACTCATAAATCTGTTATCGAATATTTTCAACTTTTATTGGGTACAAATTGAAGGTCAGGGTATTATCAAACATCAATTAAATAGTTCAAGTTCGATTCATCGCCTGTTTATCGATAGGTTATCGCGTATGTGGTCTACGGCGCCGCGTTACTGATAACTATCCAATCGCCTTGTTTTCTATCCACCTATTGCTAATTCCTCATTATTCAATCTAGAAACAATGTATATCGGTATAATATTTACACTAAAGGAGCTGTAGTCAGCTTCATATTTTCTTTTATTTTTTCCTTCCATTCATCGCTTTTCAGAAGGTTCTTTATTTTGATACATTTTTTTATCATATTAATTTAGTGCCACGTCTGCTCGTAAATGTTTCGATAAATTTATTTATTAAAATTTTTGACACAATAAATTTTTAAAGTTAAAAATTGAGACATTTAATTTTTTTCTCTAAGAAATTGTTGTTGACACGATGAAAACATAGTAAGAATTTTCAATTTCGAAATTATTATTAATCTTATATATTATATTAAATAAATTATAATGAGTCTTACTGATAGCTTAGCGGTCTCACATGATAAATCTTACTTCTATCATTCGAATATTTATAAAATAATAACATTGTTTGAATATTTTTATTTATTATTTTATACGTTTATCAGAAAATTCTTATAATCTATTTATTTCAAATTAAACTATATTTTATCAAGATACATGGTAAATAACAGTATTAATAAAATAAAATTTAAAACAATTAGTTTGAATAATTGTACTAATTTTAAATTAAACAAAATTAGTATGCCTGAGAGAAAGGTACTTTGTGTTTCGTTGTCTGAGAAATGTGTTCAGAAGAAATTGCCCGGTCAGCAGTGTAATGCAACCACTTGATTTAATCACTAACTTAAGATACTCGTTTAAGATAAAGAACTAAATATTGTGATAAAGAGAAAAATTGTATCATTACACGATTGGTGAACTATTTATCTAAATAAAGATAAATAATGAATACACCATTTTGTATATTTGTACGAATAAAACAATAAAAGACTCAAATTGTTTCAATTTTTTTTTAAAGTTGTACTAACACTTTTATGGAACAATTTTTTTTTTCTTTATGCTTTAGAATTAAATCACAATTTATTATTTTTTCTTACATAAATTAAGGGATATATAATTTGAACGATTGTATATAGGTGAACTCGAATTCAGTACCAATATATTTAGATGGTGTTGAAGATTGGCTCCATCACACAGTAGGACAAAACGCCAAAAAAAAAGTTTCTTATTTTTAAACGTTTTTTTTATACAGATGTTCGTTCCACTGTATTATTTTCATTGGTGATCATACTCTATGTACGTTGCAAGACTGAATTGAATAGTGAAGAACGTTTATTAGTAGTAGGAATACCCAGGAAGAAGTAATAATTCATTTTTACTTCCTAACCGAACGAAATTTCGAATCCTAAAATAGAATAATTTAAAAAAAATACTAATTAAAATAACCTACATTTCATTTTTTAAATTTTATATCTTGATCTTGATACCAAGTAGTCGCTAAATAATTAGTATCATCAGAAGGGAACAAATCTTGTCCGTTCGAACTGTTGTAGTAACTAACTCGAAAAGTTAAAAAAAAATAACTTAATTATTTTTAAATTTTCAATGAGGAAACCTAATATTTTAAACTGGAAAATGTTAATAAATCATTCAACGCGTTACTGATCTGTAGTTAGATAGTTAAATTCATTTAGTCCATATTATATATTTTTTCCAGGCAGAAATCTATTTTCATACAAAATTCACTAACTGGACAAGCGACCCATTGGTTAACATTGATACGCTGGATCCATTTGGGTCCCAGAAAGTACGATTAGGACCCAAATTGAGTAATAAAGTATTGGGATCCAATTTATTTATTTTTTTTTTAATTTGGGACCAAACTGGAATTTTTAAACTTGCTACGAATTATTCAACAAAAAATAGCACTTTTTAAAAAAGTTTTTTAACCTAACTCTTTTAAAAGAAAAAAAGGGGGTATATATATATATATATATATATATATATATATATATATATATATATATATATATATATTTTACTGATGAAATCATTCCTCACGTTGTTATTTAGGTTGATACAATTTTTTTTTTAACGAATATTATTTTTAAAAACACAGTATCTAAATAATTATTTATCGAACCGAATATTATTACTTGATTACCATACGACAGAGGCCGAACTCACAATTCTCAAATCAATCCGTTAATGAATCACTGCTCGGATCCGTCGAATTTGCATAGAGGAATCAAGAAGACAATGGACTACAAAGATCGTATGACCGCCATAAAAAAAAAAAAAAAAATACCATTAAAGTAAATCTATCAAAACGGAACGTGAGGATTCGAACTCATCCGAAATTCCATTAATCCTTGCCGATTAGAAAGGAAGTCATAATATTTCGGTAAGATCAAAGGGGTTTCCGACGGCAGTCTCATCCATCAACAGTGAGAAAATAAAAATACACAGACGGATTACTATTTACTTAAATACTTATCAATAATCATATCGATATTTCATTCATGCTTATTGGTTTTAGGTATTCAAATCGATTTTTTTTTTCTCCGCAACCATTTTTTTTTTCAGCTCTTTAGCTATAATTCGGTTATTTAGTCATTGCATATACTATACAAAATATAACCGTGTATCGAATATGAGCCGTTTATTTCCAAAGTGGACCCTAATCATAACTAACAGTTATTCAAGAAACGCGGAAAACTAAAATCACTTATTATTCCAGTAGTGAATAAAAAACATTGGAACATGAATAGAGTATCTTTTGTAAAGATAATAACTTCAAGGCCAGTTTTCGAACAAAAATATGGTTTATTGGGGTTTGTTTTTGAGTGAAAAAATGGTGTATGGTTAGGGGGATTGAATGAAATTATAAAAATTCTATAATTTAGCAAATAAAAAATACTACATCATACCATTATTGTTATACTGCCAACTTATTGTCAGTTTTAAATAATAAATGTATTATGTTAGTTAATAAATAATGGCATTCAAACAATTTAAATCATTTTAAAAGCGAATTAGATGGAAAAGCTTTTAAAATTTAATATCAAATTTAAGTTGATTTTTTTTAATAAGAAATAAATTATAACCTAAAATGTAAACTTATTACTACATCACAGGCTTAAGTTCAAATGGTTAATTTTTTAACGGTTTACTTTTATTTATGTATCTATTTCATTATCATTATTTTTTGTAAATATATTAGAAATATTTATGCAATAAGTCAAATTGTCCGGGAAAACAAAAAAAAAACATTCGACGAGGATTATTTTCGATTTCGAGATATTTGTTATATATAAATGTTTGACTATTAAGCAAAATATTAAAAATGTCAAATGGAATCGAAGTTTTTTTTTAATCTCGAAAAGGTAATTATTTTTTTTAAATTTTTTTTTATTTGATAAAAATTTAAACGGATCAATAATACCAAATGATTTTCTCAACTGAAATATTTTATTTTATTTATTTGTTATATATAGGTCAGATTATGTAGTTTTTTGTTTGCATTTAGTAGGTTCATTGTTCTTCCAGAAGAGATTCAATTGCCCATTTGCCTTTTCAACACTGTTGCGGTATCCTCCTTCTAACGTCTTGTTTTTTCCAGAGGGCCAAGGGCTGCCAGTAGGAGGCTGTGAACTAGATGTCGGTACGAGGGATGATCCGATATCTATAGCGAGGATTGAGAGCTCTGCGGTAGCCCATCTGCTGGATCCTCCCTTTGTCGTCGCGGCCCTATCACCTGCTCTTTTGTTCGCCCAGGATTTTTTCATAACCCCCCTTCCCGCCGCCATTTCAAACGGGGGGCTGTCTTGTTGACCAATCCGAGCTACAAGGACCCCGCCGGATCAAATATCTATACACACGGGGAAGTGGGGGTAAAAAATAAAAGGAAGGAGAGATAGGAGAGGAGGTAAAAAAAAATGTCCAAAAAGGAACGAGTGCGGAAAATAGAAGAATAAAAAAATACAGGATCAGTTGAGGATGATGTGAGGAGGGAAGCTCAGGTATGAAAGGTATTGCTCACTGGACAATATTCAAACCCGTCCTTTTATTATCTATTTATCTTCTTGTGTCGAGGGATCAGTCGACTATGAAAATTCAAACACAAGAGAATCCTGGAACTATAAAAACCTTCGAAAAAAACGAACATGCAAATTTCCAATCACTCGATTCCACCAATGAGAATTGAAAATATTTACATTATTGATCATCAAGTCTTATTTTTGTTTCTACTATCTACATTTCTCTCAGTCTAAAAGTGAGTTAAAAAAAAAAATCAAACATAAAAATACTATTTTACAAAATACAAGCACCCAATGGTCATGAATAATCGACAATTATTATTTTTTTTTTTTAAACGATTGTATTTCAATAAAAATCACCTTATATTAATATTTTTTTAAAATTATTTCATGCTAAAAATTGTATAGTTTTCATTCATTTGAATATAGAAGGTTTATTAAAATACGTATTTATGTACTAACCATGTTATTAAATTATTTCATAATAGCAAATCATCACTATTAAAACTGGTTGCTATAATATGGTTGATAATTATGGAAATAAAAAAAAACATTTTATTATATTTTGAAATGACAACTGTACTTTACATTGTACAGATAAACACGTAAATTTTATCACGAATTTTACGGAACATTGGAAGGAGAAAATATGAATTAAAAAAACATTAGCTGTACTGAGCCACATTTTCTGTAATCATTGAGAGATTTGAGTTTCATCCTGAATGAAATTTTTTTTCAAAATTATAAAATTTAAGTTCACCACAAACAGAAATTACTGGATCTTTATGAAACTAAGAGATCGGATAAGGATAACGCTTGAAGCATGAAGGGTCAGGTATCCAGTTTATTTACACTGAGTGCACTACAGAAGGTTCCCGTGACACTATAGGAGGTCCAATCATTGCTCTTATATGTCAACGATTATTGCATAAACATTATAACTGTTAGCTATTACTTTTTATTATTTTTGCATTTATTAACTTAATCTACTTATTTTTGTTTAGCAATAATTATGTAACCCACATAGACTGATTTGTTTGAAGTTAATTCATTTTTATGGGGGATAAATATTCAGGACGCAGTCATTATAAAGTACTACATACTACACTCCTTCTTACAGTATAAAAATGTTCCTCTATTTTCTACAGAGAAAAACATTTTTTTTTAATAACTTATCATAACTTAATAACTTTAATAATATTATCATTAGTGCTGCCCAAATGGGACACCGAGACGAGTCTTGGTCTTGCAAACTCAGTCTTGGTCATGGTCTTGGTCTTGCTCAAGAGTCTTGCAACAGTCTTGCAGTTATATATTAGCTTATCACAATGGAGATATTACTGTAATTTTATAGATAGGAGAAACCTAACTAAGCTCGAATGAAAAATTAGAGAAGTTAAATGCAAAAGTCTATTGGTTATACCAATTATTAACATATAGCACTAACGGATCCAGGATTTAATTTTGGGGGAGGCTTCAGCCCGAAAGCTTTTTTTTTTCATAAAAATAACGATAATTACTTTGGAAAAAAAGAAATAAACTAACTACCTATATGAAATGGTGTTTAAGTGATTCCTAAAGCCCTTTTAAATGTAATTATACGAACAATAGCACTTTAAGAGATAATTTTTTTCGATAAAACATGGTTATATTTTCCGATTTTGGGGGGGGGGCTTCAGTCCGAAAGCCCCCCCCCCTCCCCGTAGATCCGCCTGTGACATATAGTAACTAAGATTCTCAAGTATTAGTAAGTATTTTGCCTTAATTTTTATTTAAAAAACTGATTTTTTTTACCAGTCCTGGTCATGGTCTTGCAACAGTTAGGCGGCATTGGTCTTGGTCTTGCACTTTGACAGTAGACCAAGACCGATTTTGGGCAACATTACATACAATGTAGATCTTAATAATTTATGATTAAAATTTATGATTAAATTTTATATATTAATACACAGTTGAGTTAAAAAATTATATATGATAAATGATTTTTTTTTTTATTTTACAGATGGTTAAGGGTGGTTAAATCGAATATTATAAAATTGAAAAAAATATTTAATTATTGTTTTAGGTGAGAATATGATCATGAAACAACGGTAAAGAATCACGTGCCAGAAACATCAAGATTATACTAAAGTAACGAAAATAAAAAGAAAAGGAAGATGGGTCTAGAAAAATAAACGACACGAGACGAAGAAAAAAAAAAACAACGATGAGGTAACAATTCGTGTTTTGTTTACTTTTACTTAACACCAAATATCAGAAGGCCACAATCAACGTTTCCAAACTATTATTAGAAGATAATGAATGAAACATGAAAAAAAGGAAGAGGTCCGAAGATTGACGCACTGCTTATGGAAAGATTGGATTAAGAAGTATCCCAGTCTTGGGTTTAAGCTCTATTATTTTCTCAGGGTATTTAGCGTTGGGATCACGAAGGTTGATGAAGATATGAAGGGTCCATCAGGTGAAATAGCGGCGCCAGTCCCCGGCCCCGAGCATCGCCCGTCTAATTATGAATAATCGCCTGGTTTGGCTTCATTGACGAGCTCCATTTCTCTCCCCACGAGCTCGCCTTGTAAACTGTCCTCGTCTCGTGGAAATTTTAATTGGCCGTGTAAAGTAGCACTGTTTATTAACTCTCTCCTAAACAAGATGGCTTTTCATTTTTCAACTTTTATTTCATTTTATTTTTATCTGCCGATATTGAGATGAATAAAAATCATTTATTCAATTTTATACTCGATATGAAATAAAATTTAAATATATAGTGGGTCACAGTTAAAAATGATACACTTTGAAATTGATAGAAATTACTGAATAAATCCGTAAGCTTGTAAAAATGTCTGGGTTATATAATTACGTTGGCCACCAGCAGTTAATTGTTAGAAGTCATTTTATTTTTATTTATTAATTTTTTTATATCACATTATTTTATTGTATATATCTGTGTTTATGGTTAGTATGTTTTGTAGATATTTATATTTTCCTTGGTACTTTTATTTTATTTTTTATATATATTTGAATTTTTCTTAGTATCTTTGTGTATATATATATATATATATATATATATATATATATATATATACTTACAATTACCTAGGTATTTTTTGTATATATGTGTATAATACTTACATGCCAGAATGATGTACATATTTTTTAAACATTACTATTATTCTAAGGGGACTTCAGTCCCAGAATCAAATTATTTTTCATTTCATTTCAAATAAATAGTTGAATTTATATTACATTAATAACAATAATTTATTGTATCAATAAACATACTAGTGTTATTTTCTTATTTTTTTTTTTTTTATCTTATGTTTGATGTCCTATTCTTTTGTTATGCTCTTGTATAATAACATGACATTTTGCTACGCGAATCCTGGATTACATGTTGGATCTATGGGAGGAGGGGAGGCTTTGGGGCTGAAGTCCCTCCCAAAATGGTAAAATATAACCATGTTTTATGGAAAAAAATACTAAAGTATTATTGTTCGTGTAATTACCTTTAAAAGGACTTTATGAATCACTTAAACACTATTTCATATAGGTAGTTAGTTTCGTTCTTCTTTTCCTAAGCAATTATTGTTATTTTTATGAAAAAAAAAGCTTTCGGACTGAAGCTCCTCCCCCCCCCAAAAATAAGTTGGTTCTAACAATTCATTATTAAATATTTTCCGACAAGTTTTTGAAGTCAAAACATCTTTAGGCGCTCTTTGCACTTTATTCCGGCAATGTTGACTAATTTTTGTATTTGGATTCAAATATCTCAGGAACTAAAAATCTGACCTTCATACTGTAGGCAAGAGAAATGTTCAGTATTTCATTCTCTTTGTAATAGGATATAATTCAAAATTGTCTTTTGTCTTGACGCCAAATTAGAGAGTCGGAAAGGGGAAAAAACAAATAATAGCGACTGTCATTTTGACTAAAATATTTCAAATTTAAATACCATGGAGGATTCAGAAACTAATTTGCAGAAGTCAATATAGATATTTTTTTAATTAGCCGTAAAAATAATAAATAATAAATTAAGTGTTTCCATTTGATTTTCTGATACAATCGATATGATAGTGTTTCGACAAATTACTACCCATGTTACAGAAGCTTTATTAAAAAATAAAAAGTTGTAATACTGCAAAATTGTCCAATAATAGATGTCTCATTGTACACGATATAATACATAAATGTGTAAGTATTTAATTTTATTCTGTTACTTAACATTTAAATATTATCTGTTACAGTAGATGGATTTTTCTTCATTCATACATATTTACATTTCATTTCTTCATAAGTCCTAAGGAAGATACTTTTTTTCCAAGGTATATAAGTAAGATTTAATAACAATATTTATTCTCCCTACAATTTTTCTTTATTTTATTATGACGTTTAGGGATCGAATTTTTTATACCATATTCAAACAGTATCTCATCCTAATATCATCTTATTGTTTTTTTATAAGATTTGTCATAATTATTTTTTTTTTTTTATATTGTCATAATTCATTCCTCTCTGTCAGTATCTGACTAGGCTCTCCCTAGATGAGTCCACAAAATAATTTAAGGAATAAATTATGACAATATAAAAAAAAAAAAATAATTTGACAAATCTTATAAAAAAAATAAGATGATATTAGGATGAGATACTATCTGAAGATGGGATAAGAAAATGGATCCCGAAACGTCATAATAAAATAAAGAAAAATTGCTGGGAGAATAAATACTGTTATCAAATCTTATTTATTTACATTTCATATTATTAATAGCGACTTGTTGTTTTCACTTCTATCGTGTGGTTTTGAGCACTCACGGTATTTTTTTATTATATATTTTTTTTTTAATATTCACTTCCTTTAACTGGATTGGTTATGTAATCAGGCAGTGCGAAAAACCGTTTCACAATTGCACGTTGTGAACCGTTTATTAACACCGACACCCACATTACCATACAGCTGTCTTTGGCCGTCTAGACCCAGCGCCTTAGGGTAAAAGAACCTTGGTTGCTTTCAATTGATTCAAATTATTTTCAATAATTTTCCGTATGGTAATTGGCAGCACTGGAAGAGAACAACTTCAATTACACGGACGGACAGGCACATTAATCAAGATGGAGGTGTTGACTGGAAACGAATAATTAATAGTCGCACTGATAAAAATAAAGTGAATAGATTGGTTATTAATTGCCGGAGTGAATTGAATAACACGATACTAGTTTATTACATGGATGCCGAGCTGTAGACAACTGTCAAAGCAAATGCGTTAGAAAATATATGATACAATTCAAAATGTCATGGAATATTTGTGCTACTTATCATATTGTCAGCTAGAATTGTACTACTATTCAACATAAGAGGGTGAAGGATATAAAATTTTATTTATTTTTGATTTATTAGAATTTACAATTGTATAAAGAAATAAAACAAGTAAAAGGCGGTTACGTTTTTTATTGAACAAGAAAGAATCGCACAAAACTGTTTAAGATGATTAAATTTTAAGTACACAATCGTAAATAAGACCAATTTTTTTTTCTCTAGAAAACAATGATTAAATTTACTAGTGAGCTATAGGGCTCCACTAAACCACCGAATTCCTCTCGTATCCAATCCTAACAATCCAAAATCCTTCGTAAACTCCTCAATGCTCCCTACTTTGTTACAAATAAAACCATCCATAATGACCTTAATGTTTCTTTTGTTTCCGATCTGGCCCAATCCAGGTACCTTCCCAAATAAACTTCAGAATCATCGCAACCCTCTCGTTTCTAACCTTGCTTCCTCATCAATTCCTGATAACCCTCCGAGGCTTCTGAATAAAGAATAAAATCATCCATAATGACCTTAATGTTCCATATGTTTCCGATTTGGCACAATCCAGATACCTATCCTTCCATAAAAAACATCAGTACCATCCGAACCTCCTCGTTTCAAACCTTGCTTCCTCCTCGATCCCTGATAACCCTCCTAGGCGTCTGAAAAGAAGGTGGTCTCGTTATCTTCTTGTGTAAATTTATAATTTGAGTGATATTAGTGGGTAGTTTCTCAACAAGTGATTTCATGTTATTTTATTCCTAAGTGCACATCTACTAGATGTATTATTTTTTTTTTTTTTTATACAGTTGTAAATATCAATGAATAAAAAAAAATGAAATTTAGTAAGGTCAATCATAAGAATCATTACATTTTTTATTTTATACAAAGGGTAATGCAGTAGCGTGGCGCTATTCTTGTACTTTGTTAGTACCAAGAGCTGAAATTTTGATTCCTTGCTTAACTCTAACTCCTTTAGGCAATTTCAAAATTCTACTCTCACCACCCTAAATTAGAAAGGTGTCACGCTCTGCGGTGGTGTCCAGGAGCCAACAATAGAATAACAAATAAAAAGATAAGAAACGAAAAAAGAAAAAAAGAAAAGAAAATGAGATAGCTATCTTATCCTCATACGAATGGGGCAATTGTCACACTTGGCGAGATCCAACGTGACTAAAACGCTTCGCCCGCCCGCCTTCATCTTGTGTGTACTCCACGACGCGTGAAACTGGACCTAGCCGTAAAACAAAACAATAACCTGTCACTAATAAATTAAGAAATAAAATAAAATGGAATTCGTATATTATGATAATTCCCAACAGAGTCAGAATATTATATCATTATACCACCGGACTAAGACAGAGTCACTTAAATTGATAAAAATAAAACTTTAGAATAAAGATCGTTAATTACAATACTTAGCACCAGTGTCGTGGTTGAGGGAGTAGCGCAGGGATCTCTTGGAGTCCTGCTTTTCCCTCTATAGTTGAAAGGACAAGCCTGGCTTGGAGTTCCCTAACTGATATATTGTATATAGGTTTGACAGAGTTTTTATGTTTTTAATTTACTTATATTTAGATTATTTTATTTGTTATTGTACATAGTTGTTCGATTATTATATTACTTAAGTTAATTTTATGTTTTATGTATATACTAGCGAATATACTACGGAAATAAGTAGTTCGTACGTATTATGTGAGGAAGGAATCAATATTTTTTCCTTGGTCGATTACAACAATCCATTAAACATGATAGACCAAAGTATCTGTACGAATTGCTTTGCAAGGACCTATTTTTAAACACTGGCTGGAAAGATAATAAAAGTAATGACAGGAAAAATAATTCCCCGATCATGGGATTTGCTGAATTTAAAAAAATAAAATAAAATGTGAGAACAACCAAATGTCTTTAAGAAATAATAAAATTAATATATCAGCCAGGAAAAAAAGGTGTAGTAGGCTATTCTACTCCCAAATGCAATATCTTTAAACAGGAAAATATTATTAAGTATACCAAAACTAATGGACTGTATCTTTGTTAATAATTGTCCGTTGTTTAAGATTTTTTCTTGTTTTGTAGGTAATTTAGTAATCTTTCTTACTTATCATGGGTTCAATCCAGAAAAAAATGCATACTTTTTAAGTTATTCACAAATAAAGTTTATTTTCCTCCATAAGTTTTTTCCCGAAATTTCGGGGGGATGGGACTATTTTTCGCATGTGAAGGAGAAGAATATCTTCAAAATGACCGACAAAAAAACATCTTTTAGAAATAATATATAGGATGGTGTGAAAGTGTTCATATCTCACTATTTTATTGTGCACGTGACAGATAACTATGAACTGTATAGGAATTATAATTAAATAGAACATATTGTTATTGTTGAAGTATTTAGCTTAGATTACTCACAGTAACAAATATTGAGCAATGAAAAAAAAATTATTTCGGGGGCTTCATTCCGAAAGTCCCTCCCCCTCTCCCCAGTAGACCAGTCATTGCGGGTACGTTATATATTGCATAGAGAAAATAAAACTTATTAAAAATATTTTTTTTTTTTAGTCTTTGAAAAACATTAATCGTGCATTGATAAAATCCTAATAATTACATCAAAACTGCCTTAACGAGGTTGTTTATCAATAATAGTTATTTATTTTTACTGTTGTTACGAATGATAAATAAAGAGTTGAAACTCTTCCGAGTTTTTACGAAACGGGATACTCACCATACCGACATATCGGCGCCGAGGAAGCTTTGAGGTATCCGGTCCAAGGGGGCACTTAAACGGGATCACGTCTAGGAGTAAGCAGAGCAGAAGACCGGAATAGAAGAGGAGACAGGAGATTGTTGACTATAACCTTCGGGAGGCTGTGTGTACCAAACTGAGCCCCTCGAAGAAAGGAGCACTTTACCTGTAGTGTTTGGCAGCCTTACTCTCATCCCATTCAGGTAGTCCGGATTCTTTTAACTGGTAAACATTGTTGTTCTAAATGCCTGCCCTCTTCTCTTTATATGTTTCTCTTACGTCTTGCGGCTCCCGTCGGCATTGTCTGCTGCGGTTAACCCAACATCAATAGCCACCATGTCCACCCGGATGCCTCAATACTCCCTTTTTGGCAGCCCGATAATCAGTTGGGTGAAACATCGAGCGAGATAAGATCAAATTTTAAACGCCTAGTAATATTTGACTCCAATTAGTCAGCTATGCCAAGGAGGATAACCGTCAGGAGGAGGAAGCAACGTTGCAAACAAGTAAGTTCGGATGGATCAAGAGTTTATCATGAAAGCATATGTATCAATCAGCGATATATGGAACACTAAGGTCTGTATAAATGGTTTTAGTTGTTAAAAATATGGAGCGTTGAGAGTTATACGAAGGTTTTTGGATACGAGAGGAATTCGATAATTAGGTGGAGCCCCAAAACTCAACTTCCTGAATCTATATCAGCCTTATTATAGTCATGTAAATGAGCCTATTTTTGTATATTGAAAGCTTAAAACATTTTTTTAAATTTAAATATATTTTGTGAAACATATAGTACCTTTTGGAACAGTAGTTTCTATGTTATATAATTCGTTTAGTCCGTTTAATTCGGTACAGACCTCTTTTAATCAGATTATTAACACTTGTCAAAAACTTCATGCGTGGTTTCATTTTATCGCAACTGCTTTGTTCACGAATTTCGGAAATGGGGCGTTTTCAATCTGGAGATTGGTAAACTTCGTAAATTTATTGAGGTAATAAAAACTAATGAATGGCCATTTACATTCCACTCGAATTGTAAGATAATTTAATCACAAAATTTAGAAAAAAACTAACATAAAAATATATAGGGAATTTCGGCTTATTAAGTCCTCGTAATTGGAAACGTCCTATTTCCTAGACTTTATGAAAACACAAACATTTGTACGAATAATATGTGTTTCAGGTTTTATATTTTGATTTAAAAAAAAAATACGCTAAGCATTCAATTAATTACAAAATACTTATGTACGTAACTGTAATAACGCCTGTATAGTAGTGTTGCCCAAAATAGGTCTTGGTCTTGCACTTTGACCAAGGCCGCTTAACGGTTACAAGATCAAGACCAGGACTGGTAAAAAATATCGATTTTTTAAAATAAAAATTAAGGCAATAGTTAGTAATACTCGACAATTTTAGTTACTATATGTTAATAATAGGTACACAACCAATATACTTTTGCATTTAACTCATATAATTTTTCATTCGGACTTAGTTACGTTTCTCCTATCTAAAAAATTACAGTAATACCTCTGTAGTAATAAGCTAATAAGTAAATGAAAAACTCTTGCGCAAGACCAAGACTGAGTTTGCAAGACCAAGACTCGTCACGGTCTCGCATTTGGGCATCTCTACTGTATAGACTAACGGAGTTGAGCATTGGGACGAACTCCACAAAATCACCGAACTCTTTGCATATCTAATAACTACAATCCAAAATCCTACATAAAATTGTTAATGCTACATATATTTTTTTAAACCTTACATCACCATCTTCATAAAGAACCTTATATTGAATATTCCACTGATGGCTCGATCCACATAGCTATCCTTTTATAATAAACTCCAGCTCTATCCAAACCTACCTGTTTGCAACATTGCGTCTTGTTCCGTTCACATTCACTAGTTCCACAGGCGGATCTACGGAGGGGAGGAGGAGGTTTTCGGGCTCAAGCTCACCCTCAAATGGTAAAATTTAACTATATTTTATGGAAAAAAATTATCTCTAAAATTATTATTGTTCCTATAATTGCATTTAATAGGACTTCAAGAATCACTTAAACACCACTTCATATATGTAATTAGTATGTTTATTTTTTTTCCAAATTAATTATCATTATATATATATATATATATATATATTATATATATATAAGCTTTTTTTTCATATATATATATATATATATATGTATATATATATGAAAAAAAAGCTTTCGGGCTGAAGCTCCATCCAAAATTAAATCATGGATCCGCTAGTGACTAGTTGAATTCAATATCAATACGGCATTAAATTTCAGTTGAAAAATAAAAAAAATAAAATGACTTCGTCAATCTTTTTGCATTCTGTCGCACAGTATTATGAAATGATAACATAAAAATAAAAATAATAACTCGTTCCTAATAACTCTGTACAAAAAAATAATTACTCATACATACAATCAAAATTTCGAATTCAAATCGCAAAGCAAAAATATAAAATTAAATAAATAATGAACACTAGAATACATGTGAGCATTGGGTCCAGTACTGACGATGAAACAGTGTTTCCTGACCGATGGTTATGCAAGGAGCCGATCAGCATTCACATCCAACCACCCGAATTTTCGACTATTATAGGTCAGGTAGCGAACTTTAAGAGGCTGGGTAAGCCCAGGATTCACCTACTTCACATTCAATACACGATCCCAACGTGGGATAGTGCGTCAGGAATCCAATGAGGTGCCCCGACTACGTCAAACGAAATAATAAGCATAATAAAAATTTATGCGATTTGTTGGCGAATGAAAGAGTGTGTGTGTGTTTTATGATAGAAGTAATTGATCCAATTTGCATCTAATGATGTTATTCTAAATAGTCATATCGTGCACATGCCCATAACAAGGTTGCATCCCACATTTTCATCATCGTCATCTTACGGCCAATTAACAACCGGAGGGGTCAATTTACACTCGCCCCCATGTGGGTATAACCTACTTAAACGTTAATTACAGTATTTAACAGTCGCGGATGTCCACTAGATCTTGGCCAGATTGCGCTAATTGGTGATATTACGAGTGAAGACAGCAGGACACTATCATTAGGGAGCGATGATTGGTGTACGGCTGTACTTGGATGTTTGGGATATTAGTTTTTATAATACACTCAAAGTACAAGTTTTATTTATTTATTTTTTTAATGTTTGCATATCATCAGCATAGAAATTATCGATTACAATGTTTCTGTACGCTTCTTCTACATCTTGATATTTATTTTCAACCATTGCGATTAATTTTGCAATTGCGAAACGATTTTATTAGAGGAAAAATGTATTATATAATTTTTTAACTCTCTTGTATATATATATATATATATATATATTTTTTTTTTTTTTGCAAACAGTATTTTAAGTAATATTACTTGTAATTACATGTCTCAGTCAAGGGCAAGAACAGTAGTAAAGAAAAGAGTACATTCACCCAAAATGTTTAAATATAATATAAATGTATTAAATAATATTAATGTAATAAAAAAAAAAAAGAAAGATTTAAATTTTAAGTTAATAAAATACAGGTGTGCTATATATAAAATTAATGATGTGATATTTCAGGTCATATTCAGTATAGAATTTAAATTATTTGTTTTATTATTAATTACCTATAGATTATTTATTATCATTTTTTTAATAATTCTTTTGATATATATTTTTTCTTTTCACAAGCATTTTCCTTTTCATTGTTGCTTTAGAGTGTTTTTTTTTTATTTTTATTTCAATCATTATTGTTTTTTTTTTTTTCAATTATTATTGTATATATTCCATGAATGTGAGGGAGCGGGGTAGCTCAGGGGGTGAGTACTGATTACCAAAGCTCAAGTTAACAGATTCGAATCCGGCTGATGACTATTAATTTTTCACCAGCTGTGGATCGACCCTGGGACCAAGAGACCTTCCTGGGGGCACACCCAGCCTCTATAAGGTGGGTATTCTTAATTAAATAAGGATAATTCGGTGATTGAGCATGATCTCGGCCCTATCACCTCCCAGCATGTTGGTCTTGTAACTCATGAATACACATTTGCTTTCCACTTGAATCTTATGATAAATTGGTCACGAAATCGAGAAAAAATGTGGCCTACAGATATTTTGGTCCGTTTGGTCTATATAACCTCGTTATTTTGACTTTTTGGGGTGGAGGTCACGAAAAACTGTCCTTTTAGATAGGCCACTATTTTTAGTAGACATTTTCCCATTAATTATACCATGTTTACCGACCTCCAGATTGAAAACGCCCTATACATATCCTGAAATTTTCGTTAGTATAAATGTTGCAGGTTACGATGAGATGAAGCTTACCCACGAAGTCTTAGAAGGTTGTTAAGGATTTGATAAAAGGGGTTCTATAACAAATAAGAAGGGGAAATTATATCTCAAGACTACTCAGGAATGTATTTGTTTTTGTTGAAGGTTTGGTGTGAATCCATTACTTAGACGTGGGATTCAACAACGCAAACAATGGGGACCTCCCGGTGAACCGGCGAGGGATAAACGCAGTTTTTTTTTTCAAAAAGTGGCCGGATTCAAAGACAGACAGACGGACCGAATGTTTAGAGGAGCGGAGAGTATTTGGGCGGGCGAGTGTGGTCTGGGAAAGTAGAAGGGGTCTTGCTGGCGCCAGGGCCGTCTAGCCATCCCCTCCACCAACTCTCTGTACCCATACGTTCGCTCGATAATTATATACAAACATTTAATCTTTATCTCCCAGCACTAAACACACTGTAAATCCAGGCGTTTACAACTCCTCCCTTCAGACGGTGTAATGGAAAAACCGGGCGGTAGGCCAACGTTCGTCGGAATTACGGGTTGAGCCGAACATTATGGGCCTAACGAGACGTTTCTACTGGTTGGGCGCCATCTCATCCTACAAGTCGTTTGTTGATTTTTTTTTTTTTTTTTTACTTTGTCCTAACGTAAATGTACCACTAACAGACACTGTACTAGTAATACATAGTTTTAGGCACATTAACAAATAATAAACATTACACACCCTGTAGAGAGTGAAAATATGAGTAGATTTGCAACTAGAACACTTTGGTTGAAAGGTCTGCCACAAATTAATTTTTTTTTCTTTCTATATATAATTATGAAATTATAAATGATTTTGAAATAAATGGATTCTAAATCGTTCATATTTTTTTGTTAAATTATAGCTGAAGCCTGAATATAGTGTGGTTTCTTGTTACACCTCTCCATGAAATTGTTATTTTTTTATTGTATTACATTACACTTTATTGATACTTTAAATTTTCAAAAAAGTTGCTGGAAATTTATTTTAAAATAATTAAAAAATCTTTAATTGAAAAATCTTTAGTTGGGCCAAACGAGATGTTTCTACTGGTTGGGCGCCATCTCATCGTACAAGTCGTTTGTTGATTTTTTTTTTTGTTCGCTTGTCCTAACGTAAATGTACCGCTAACAGACACTGTAATAGTAATACATAGTTTTGGACACATTGATAAATAATAAACCCTGTAGAGAGTGCAAATATGAGTAGATTTCCAGGTAGAACACTTTGGAAGGTGAAGCCTAAACCAAAACTTATATTATTATTTATTTATTTCACACTTTACATGGTTGTTTGTAACAATTGGGGTCAACCAAATATTAAATTCATATATTTTCAAAATTATTTTATATTTGTAAATTTACGAAAAACATTTGCCGTTCCCAACAATACTGCCATTTGCATTTTTTCCACTGTCACAAACGGCAAGTCCAGCTCATGCAAAGAAGATTGAGATTCTTCTGGTATTAATCCATTACATGAAATTACTAATGGTAAAATCCCGCTTTCCTTTAAATAATACAGTTGTTTTAATTCTTTTTTTTTTCCGCCACTACCTTAAGCAGATTATCATCTGAAGGAACTCCACTTTCTATAATAGGCACTATTTTCTTTTCATTATCTATTATTAGAATGTCAGACTTATTGTGTGATCTGTAAGTATAGGCTGATCCCAGAATAGTTTGACATTACGCTTGCAGATGATTGATTTAGGATGATATTTGTAATACGGACAATAGTTATTATTATTATTATTATTATGCCCTAATTACAGATTTTTTAACAGATGGCTGGGTCTTAGTTTCAGTGAGGTTTTCTTATCACTATGCTTTATCTTAATATCTGAAATCATTATCTTGAAATCTTTATCAATTTATCTGAAATTTGCCATTTCTTCGCTTAAAACTGTGCATATATTTTTTACAGGTTTATATTAAATAAAATAATTAGACCCCGATTACGATACTTTCGATTGACTGTAACGAAAGAAAAAGTCAATAAAAGACTAAATTTTTTCCAATTTAAACCATTTTTTTTGGCGCCAGATTTTTGTTATCTTTTTCGAGGGAATGTACATAAAAGTAAGATAAAAATTCAATTAAAGAATTTTTAATTATTTTAACATAAATTTCCAGCAATTTTTTTGAAAACTTAAAGTATCAATAGAGTGTAATGTAATACAATAGAATAATAACAATTTTATGGAGAGGAGTAACAAGAAACCACACTATGTTCAGGCTTCAGCTATAATTTAACAAAAAATTATGAACCAATTAGGATCCATTTATTTCAAAATCATTTATAATTTCATAATTATATATAGAAAGAAAAAAAAATTAATTTGTTAATTTGTGGCAGAACTTTTTTTTGTCCGTCAAATTTTAACTGATGCCTCAAAATTCAGGTAGAAATCCTCCAATGGATCAAAGGATGGCTTTGATTTAAATCTTAAAAACTACACCTCTACTTATTGTGTAAATATTTTATTATATTGTTATTTTTACTGTATTAGAATATAATTAAAATGAGTTATTGTCACTGACTAGAATATTAACAATTACAATATTAAGTATGATAAACATAATTGAATATTAAAGGTGCCAAGACCCGTTGCAAAAATAACACAAATGATAAAATAGCTTTTTCACCAGACTTATGACATTTAGTTATATAAATTCGACACCCGTTTAACGAGATAAAACTAGCGTGATTTGCGAATTTAAATACATTTCCATAATGTTTATAATCTGTTCACGTGAAACCAGACCAAATACCGACATATCGAAATATATTTATATTTTCATACGATCACACACTGCTATTATTTTTCCCGAGGCCTGAAGGCGAAATTACACCTACGGGGATTAATAGGAACCCATAATTTAGCAAGCGTATAATTAATATTTGTTAAAATATCGGGTCAGGTACCCACTTAACTAAAGGCGACCTTACTCTGCTTAATACTAAACATAAAAATTCACGTGTTTCGATTATAGATAAATTTTGAATTGATTCGGTAGGATTTCAATAATTGAATAATTGGTCGAACCATATATATTTTTAATTTTTATGGTCACAATAAATCTAATAACAAAAAATAACACCTTATCGATTATTATGTTATCAATAATTTCAGTCATAATATGTAGTTAAAGTCTTTTGAATATACTAACATTATAAATGATTTAAAGTTTTAAATTTTAATATAAATATAATAACATTAAAAATTGAATATCATTAATGCAAAATTTTGTTGTGCTATCTATTTCATTTATCAATAAGCATGAATATTTATTTATTGTATTCTATAAATTGCAGAGTTTTGTGTAAAAAGGAGGCAGGTTTAATTTTTGGAAAAATGTAAAAAATAACTGATAATTCAAAATTCTAAGTCCCGTGAAAAATTTATTTTTGATCAATTTCTTTAATTTTTCCGGAATATTTGAGTAGTATTTTCAGTCAAAAATATAACTTTTAGATGACTTAACATAATCTTGATTGTAGTAACTACCTATTTTTTGTTACAAAATATGAGATGTTATATCAAATTATAGGAAAACTCTTTATTGCTCTAAAATAAAAATAAAATAAATTATATTCCGAAATTTCATTTATATAAAACAATAAGTGATTATATATATATATATATATATACACATATGTTGTATATTGTTAAAAAAAAATTAACATTAATATTTTTTTAAATGTAATATCTCCCTATTTTTAGGTACTTTATGCGACATATTTCCATACAAATGCCATTAAATCTTTATATTTCACGTTCGTTCAATACACAAGCGTTTAATAACTTGAGAACTAATCAGTGGAGCCACTAATTTCAGGTACGAAACGAAAGATTTTTTTGCACAACATGGTACTTTTAAATCTAAGCGACAACCTTTTTGCAACAAATTAAATTATAAATATAATATAATGATTATAAATATATATTGATGATTAGAAATATATATTGATAATATAATTTTATTAATTTTTCGATTAATTAAAAATCAAAAACCAGCTTCCAACTCCATTAGCGAAAATTGACTGAGAATAGTTTTTCTAGTGCCTTTTTTGAAATTTAACTAAGATTTTATTTAAAAGTTATTGATATGCTATGATTACATGAGCCTTATAGTTGACAGAATGACTAACTCCAATTTAAAAATTGTTGAGTAATTTTAGGGATATTTATAGTTGGAAAATTTACTGTATAGGCAGTAAGTTGATTCCATAGTAAGTGATTGAAGCGTTGAAATATGGAACTGTGAATAAAGGTATGAATTTTCCAAACATAAACATCAGTAAAATTAATAATCAATAAAATGTTGAAATTGGAGCCAGTCATTCTGTCTCAACTGATAGGCTTATATTTTCAAATCCTTCGTAATTTAAACGGTTTAAATTTTTCGAGTCTGATTCTCTCCATATTTACATAAATTACTACAATAATAATAATAACAATAGTTATACAAAATTGAACAATAATAAGATACAACAGACCATTAATTTTCTTTTTTTTTTGTCTTCACATAAGAGCTAAGGTAAAAAGATTTTTAAATTCAAACTCAGCTCCCTTGTGACTCCTTAGGCTAATCAAGCCTTTATAAAGTGGGTGCTGGATCATTTACTTGCTCGAGGTGGAAAAGAATAAAAAAATCTGACGTTTTGAACGTGATGCTGATCACATCAGCTTCCTACAAGGAGACGGTCTGAAAGACGTGTCGTGGTACAGACATTGTAGTTCTTCAGTTATTTTAGAGTTTTACTTGTTTTTTTTTAATTACTTGTTTTATTAAGAGTTAACTGTACGAATAACTATTAATTTATGGAAAATAAAATATGTTCATATTGTGCATCTTAGTTAAATCTAGTCCTGATTAGTACAAACTTAGTCAATTACTTTTAAATACATTTATTTTTTCGTGTATTAATTTTTTAATGCGAAATGCAAAAATTAAATAATAAATAAAATTCTTCGTAAGCCTATGACTTCCTGTCCTACAGTTTCCTTTAACAATACTCCACTTATCCCTGTTGAGCAAATCCGCTACCTAAGACTCCACCTGGACAAACGTCTAACTTGGAATCCTCATACCAGACTGAAACGACAAGAAACCGCTCGACGTTTCCGGTTACTTTAGCACTTACTACTAGACAAACGCTCTAAACTTCCAATTTTTTTTTATCCTTCTTGGTCTTGGCCTTGCAACAGTTAGGAAGTCTTGGTCTTGTAACAGTCAGGCGGTGTTGGTCTTGGTTTAGCAAAATACAAGACCAAGACCGATTTTGGTCAACACTACTTCAAGTTTAGTTCAAAAGATTAAACATTGAATAAAATTCAATCCCAATTCTCTTACATACATTGGATCAAACCTCTTAAATGAGACAAGACAAGCAAAATGGCTTACAGAGGAATTAAGACCATAAATACAAAAATATTTCAATAAAATTGCATACAATTGAATTTTGTGGTGATTTCTTAAAGTTCGGAGTCCTGTCAAGGTTCTTCAATTGATTTAAATTTATTTATTTCAATATTTAAAAAAGAAAAAAAAATGATAATAAAATATATTTTTAAAGGTTAGACATATTTCCTCCTTTTTTTTTTTTTTTTTAACTTTTTGAATTAAGTGAATTTTTTTTCCTATAGGAAATGAGATACCTGGACTACCTGAGGCGCCCCAAACTATTAGACCTTAAAACAAAAGTTGCTCCCTCTCGGACATATATTTTCCTCGGCTGTCAGCAGCTTCTTAAACGCTAAGAGCCAGGCCAAAGACCTGATTACATTAACACCGCCTAGCCACTCCTAGAATAATGTGCTTCCTACCCGGAGGCAAAAAAAATCTGTTGCCTGTCTGTCTGTCTGTCTGCGGTCGGTAGCCTTCGGAATGGCAAGAAATATGTCCCGATGGCACATAACGATAAATAAGATTTTTATGTTTGTTTAAAAAACCAAAAAAAAAAAAACGAATCGTATGCTTGTATCTAAGATGTTTGTTTTACTTTTATTTCTATTGTTACTTACTTATTGTATATATATATATATATATATATATATATATTTCTCTCTTTATTCTTTTGTTATTACTTTATTTATTTATATTTCTGTATATACGGTATGAATGTACTCTCTGAACTCTATTATAAGTGTCCTTAACTGGGACAGATTGTAATATTTCTCAATAAAATGTTTTTATATAAAAAAATACAATTCTTACACACCCCTTGCAGTATGTCGTTGTGTTGTCTGTACAACCCTATTATTCTTAATAGTAACCTGAAAATTATAAAACATTACTTGAGATGTACTAAGAGTTCAATTGGACTAAACCGACATTTTAAAATCTTAGATTGCAAAAATTAAATTTAAAAAAATAGTTGAAAAAATTTGGCTTATTTCGCGTTACAGTTTACTTTGTGATGATTATTTAATCATAAAAAAATCATTTCCTCAAATAATAATTATATATTATTTGTTTTTTTATTATTTTCCTATATTTATAACTGATGTTAATACCAGGTGATGACTATTTAGTGACAAGTTTTTTTATTATTTAATATAACTTCTGACTTCTTCGGAGTCATCTATACCCGCCTCATATGGGGCTCATTCGATCTTAGTTAAGCAACTGATAAATAACCTTAATTTTTATTTTTCGTTTATTTATTAATTCCTTGAAACAAATAGCTGTAATCCACTTTTCTACAGCCGGAGTATCCATCTATTCCGTTACGTCAAAACAGATCCGTTCTTCACTTTCCCGAGCTCCGAGGAGGGCGTTGACCACGGATCCTTAAAGAATGGTCTTTTTACACCAATTACCTTCCCCTTGGGTGTTTCCCCGTTCGCACCTATTACCCAAATGAATGTTCTTAAATTCGTGATTCCTGTTTGTTCAGTGTAAAGAGACCCTTAATCATCGGCTCAGCAGTTGCGAGCTATCAGATAGAGCCGGGACTGTCAGCGGAAAGTATAACCATCGACTTATTAGGACCAAGTAGTTCTAATGGTTTTCCTTCACGCGAATGTCCACACGAAGTTCGCGGTTCGTGAACCTCTTTTGGGGTAATAGTTTAGTAATAGTTGTGGATAGAGGGGGGAGGGGGTAGACCGCAAATTGATATAAGGTGGCAGATGCAATTTATTGAAATTACGGACATGATTGTTCCAATTGAGGGAATGGAAATACAAGCAATACAAGTGAATTATGTTTTTTTAGCATTTAAGTATAGTTAATGCAGGTATGGATAGTTAACCTTATAGACTGTAGGTGACAAAGCGGCTAAGAAATTACGTATTTAAGGCAGGGTTTTATGCCTGAGATGTGAAAGCAACATTTTTGCCGATCATATATTTTTTTCTCAAGCTAAAACATGTAATGAAATAATCTTGGGCTGTAAATATTTAACCAATTCTTTATTTCCATTGCTATCATAGCAACTTTTCGGCTTCTAAATTGATTTTCGAGCCATCTGAAAAGAAAATTTATGTTGTATCTAACTACTCCATAATTGGATAAATATCTATGCGGAAGCCTTCACTGGACACTTTCACATAGATATTAATCCATAAATGGAGTTGTTAGATACAACGTATATTATTCTCTGTTTTTGGCAATCAAACCTCCAATCAAACAACAATCGATTTGTTTGTTGTATTTACATGCTTACGTTTCGGGGAATATTACTTCCATCTTCAGAATTACAATCCCATGTTTCTTTGTCAATCCAAGTCTTAAGTCTAATGTACTCCATTGTCAGGTTCTAAATTCATGTTAAATTATAGTATATAATACCCATACCGACACCCAAGCAGAAACCCAATAATTGGTCTGAAGGCATGATGTTGCTCTGGATATTATATACTACAATTTGTTATAACATGTATATATAACCTGACAATGGAGCACATTAGACTTAAGCCATGAATCGACAAAGAAACATGGGATTGTACTTCTGAAGATGGGAGTAAAATTTCCCGAAAAGTAAACATGTAAACTTGGAAATACAATAAATAAATCGATTGTTTGGAAGTTATTATTTCCAAAAACAAAGAACGACATACAACTTCCCAGCAAAAAGAAAAATATATATTATCTTTTCAGGTAGCTTGAAAATGGCATTGGAAGCCGAAACGTTGCCGTGGTAGCAAAGGAAATAAAGAAAGTGAAACATAGTCGACTCTCGAAATCCAGAGGGACTATAAGAATAGTTATCAAGAAGTTTGAATTATCAAGAAGAAAAAATAAAATCGAATTATTATGAGTTTTTATTATATTTTTGATAAAATGTATGAGCTTAGATATATTATATATATATATATATATATATATATATATATATATATATATATATATATATATATATATAATAAATAGCCTTATGTAAAATGATTACTTAGATAATTTTAGTATTAATAATAAGATAGAGGAAGTGGTAACAAATTATATAAATGGGAAGTGGTTTAGTTCGTATTAAAGAACTTTTTCCCTCTCTCTTGTTACAAAAAGGTTTTCCAGTAATGAAGTTATCAAAATACAGCATTTTTTCGTTTTACCGAAGCTAGAAGCTAAAGAGTTCAAACTGTAGAAAAATTTGAATTATAAAGAGTCAACTTAATATAACGCCTAGCTTATTTTACCAACTAATTAGAACTTCACATTAAACAAAAATAAATAAATCAAACCATTGTTTTTTAGTGTATATAAAATTATAAAATTTCAGTGTGCAGAGACCAAAAATACTTTTGGTAACCCTTTTTTTTGTTATAATGTTAAGATAAAAAAGCAAATAGATCTTTTAATCCTTACTTCCACTCTAAATGTATCAATAGCTTATACTAAACATTTACGTAAAATTAAAAAAAAAATTTGTGCATTTTCAATTGCTAAAGAGAAATCGAAATGGAATATATATTTCTTTAATTTGAAATGTTAAAGGTACTAATTGGATTTTTTTTTTTAAATACCGTGATTTCAACTTATCAATATTTATATGATTTCATGATATTGCATTCCTATTTACTGGAAAAAAAAATGTTTGTAATTCTGTTCGTAACCAACCTATTTGTTCAATACAACATTCCATTCCCTACTTTTCCTTATATAAAACTCTTATCCTCTCTGAATCCCTTATTTACCTCGTTTGTATCTAGAGTCGAACTATTAATTTACTATAATTTCGTAAAATAGAAAAAATAAAGTGTAATTGAATTTTTGGTCATGTTTATTATGAGAATTCTCAGTGATTATTTTTTACAAGATTACTAAAAGTTTGTCTGGGTAATATAGATAGTCTCTTCTCGAGCCAGTAGGAGCCAGTATTTAATTTTAATTTTTTTTTTGGAGGGAAAGTGCTTCAGCACGAAAAATTTATGTATATATATATATATATATATATATATATATATATATATATAGAGAGAGAGAGAGAGAGAGAGAGAGATACAACGATAGTTAATTGGGAAGGAAAAGAAAGAAACTAACCACCTATATTACAGAAACAATAATACGTTTAGAGTTAATTTTTTAATATTTTTTTCATGAGGCATGATTATATTTAGTATTCGTATATGTATTTTAGTTTTAAAAAATGGAATATATTGTTAATGTTTAATTATTTAGCTTAGATTAATCAAAGTAACAGATATGGACCAATGGAAAATTTTTTTTTTAAATTTGGGGAAGTGGGGCGATTCAGCCTAAAAGCCCCTCTCTCGTAGGTCCGCCTGTGTCTAGAGTAAATAATTATCTAAGTACATATAGTTTGATTTAAATTATTTAAACAAATCTGCTCTTAAATATACATTATAATATCTGATAATATGCCTTAGTAATGTATCTTTATTTAGCCTTTTGCTGTGATTAATAATCTCATTTCTTTGCATCTAAGTGATATATATATTCTTTTTTTCTGTCTTGGCGAAACCTGAATTGGCTAAAAGCAGATACTAAATTTTATATACTATAATATTACGCAGATACTAAATATTTTTACCTTTTTTAATCAACGAAAAATATTTTATGTATAATCTGATGATAACACCCCAGGGTGCACATCCCTCCCAAGGTCCATGGCGCAGGAACCCCCCCCCCCCCCCTTCTTCCGAAATATTTTATTGCTCTCCTCTTATTAAAAACAGTGCAACCTAAAGTAAACTTTGATAAATCGGAGATCATATACAATTACGCTTGCTGCAGTCTGTTGCATGTTTGTACCCTTGATAACCGCCCAGAATCGAAAAGTAACAGTTAATTTTTTAGCTGTAGAAAAAAAAATGGATGTTTAACTTGTTTATTGAGAAATATTACAATCTGTCTCAGTTAAGGATACTTATAATAGAGTACAGAGAGTACATTCACACCCATTTCAGAAAATAGAAACGTAACACTTGCATCTTTCTGTCTTTATTAATTTTAAAAAATAATTTTCTCTTCGTCGTAAACCTATGACTTCCTGTCCTACAATATCCATCAACAATAGCCCTCTTATTCCTGTCGAACAAATCCGATACCTAGGACTCCACCTGGACAAACGACTCACTTGAAACCCACATACCAGACTGAAACGACTAGAAACCGCCCAAAGTTTTCGACTACTGCAGCACTTTCTAGACAAACGCTCTAAGCTTTCAATCAATTACAAACGACTCATATATTTGACAATAATAAGACCTATTTGGGACCTTACGGAATTGAGCTTTGGGGCTCCACTAAACCATCGAATTCCTCTCATATCCAATCCTTACAATCCAAAATCCTCAACGCTTACTTTGTCACAAATAAAATCATCCATAAAGACCTTAATGTTCCATATGTTTCCTATTTGGTCCAATCCAGATACCTATCCTTCCATAACAAACAGCAGAACCATCCGAATCCTCTCGTTTCAAACCTTCCTTCCTCCTCGATCCCTGATAACCCTCCGAGGCGTCTGAAAAGAAGATGGCCTCGGGACCTTCTAATATAGAACTTTAATTTGAGTTCTACCAATGGGTTGTTTCTCTTCATGTTGTACATATCATGTTACCAGTGTCACATTTACTTGTTGTATTTTTGATGTAATACAGTTGTAAATTTCATTAAAATAAAAAAATTTTCGGTTGAGGAATAATGTTATTAGATATAACCAGTTGATAACCTTCCAGAACCGAGGAGTAACTGTTAATGTTTTAACTGTAGACAAAAAAAAAAAAAATAAAATAGAAACGTCATCGCCTCTGTGGAATGTCCATTATACCCAATTTATTGAAAAGCCAAGAGGTGAGGCCCTATGCTAATAAGATGTTTTGTTTTTGAATGATTAGGACTCTAGGAGTGGAAGGCTGTAAAACTACAAAGCCTTCGGAAGTGTCACAAAAAACCAAGGGCCACATAAAAATTCGTGCTGTGTTATGAAAAAAAAAAACAAAAAAAAAAACGGGATCTCAAGTCCTTACACGGTGTTTAGTTGTTCGCTCTAGACTTTTTTTTTTTTTTCTAACCCTTCTTGTTTAGTTTTAGACTTCATCATGCTCGTACGCTTGAACGGATTAGTATCGATGTTGGTGAATACACGAGTATGCATCTCAATCACCACATCGCGGGGGGAGTCTTGAGTATAATTCGAAACCTACTGAAAGGAATGGACTCAAAATGGTGTGCCCCAACTGGCATTAGGATAAAAATTTATCACTATCTTCACTGACTAATGGACTGCACTATCAGTATTCGGTCCCATAAATTTGAGAAAAACATTCTAGAAATTTTAGTGAGTGGTCTAGAGAGCTTCTGGATTGTGACTACACTTTTTTTCTTCTTTTTTTTGATTCGTTTAATTTTTTTTTTAAAAGTCAAATACACCGATAATTATTGAGGAAATGCATTAACAGATGTATTTATGCATATGAGAAAGAATAATAACAACCTAAGACCAGATATATGCTAATGAGCGTTATTAAATAAATATAAAAAGCAAAATTGGCCTCACAAGACGAATGAACTACTTGTACCTGATTCTTGGCCATAACTATGTTTCAAACCATAAATTACCAACTAACTTTTATCTTATAATTAATTATTCTTAAATGTCTATAATAAAAATTAAATATTTTTCTTAAATCGTAGAAATTTTACTTATTATTATTCAAACATAATGAATATGGCCATCATTTTTTTATTCTTTAGAAACCTTTCAATATAAACATACGTTTGATTTGATAAACATTTATATACATTACAAGCATGTACCAATTGCAGTAATATACCAAGTAACTTGTGATATTAGCAAGAAATCAATCATAAACAAATAAAACACGAAAGAAGAAAAAGGGAAAAAATTAAAATAAATTAAGGAAGGAAATGGTCCGGGGTGGCGGTCATAAATAGACTACATAGTGGCAAAACTATTTTATTGAATCCAACGTTTCGACCCGACTTTGCAGCTCTACTTCAGGGCTAGAAAGGACAAGATACAAAAAGATATGGGGAATTGTGGAAGTTACGTCATATTTAGATAAAAAAATATAAACAATGTGAATAAACTTATTAAAATTATAAACAGTAAGTACATTTAAATTTTAAGAGCAATAAGTTGTGTAAACAGAGCAAGCTAAGTGACAAGATCCTAAACTGAAGTAAATAGATGGTAACAATTGTTGTGATATAGTATAAAATATAATATATGCAATTGTGAATATACTACTACAGATCTACAGGAGACATTGAAAGAAAAGGAAAACGGATATATTAAGAAATAATGGACATAAAAGGATGTGGAGAAATAAATAATACAACGGTCAACTATTTAGTATTCAATTAAAATAAATCAAATTTTAAAAAAGTACAGAGATCATAATTATTTGTGTATTTTGGGAATAATTTAGATTAATATATTTGATAAAAAAGAACAAAACAAAGATCTAAATTGTCATTCGTAACAATAAATTTGTAATCGATAAAACCTTAAAAATAAATATGTATATTAATAATATAAACTTGCCCTTTAGTGTGGTAGACTGTATTAATATTCAATAAAAAAATAAATAAATAAAAAAAATATGTTTATATACATATACACACACGTATATATATCATGGTTTTAAAATTTAATGTCCTCTTTTACGAGGACATATATTAACTCCATTATGTATTATTAGCATGTTCAATTTTGTTTTAATTATTAACTATCACTATTTACTTTAAATGTACCATTACGTAACATTTTAAATATGTCCTTTATTGAATTCTTCGACGAAGCATCTTTTCCGTTATCGGGCGACAATTCAACTGATTGCAAATGACCCTATATCAGCGAAATCCATAACGAAATCAGACTTGTGCAATAGAGACATATTGGGAAATTGTCATAACATCTTATCATTAAAAGATAAGGCACTGAACCTTGAAAATGTTTTAACATAAAACGAATGCAGATTTGTAGACGAGTAGACTAATAAATGAATGACTTTGTAGAAACTGAAGCAATAAAAAATAAATAATGAAAAAATCCGTTATAAATGTCCTGATTGTTTTGTTTTTATGATCACGAATACCTTGAGAATGTTCGGTTTGCAATTTTTTCCTTGCTAAAAAAAAAGTTATATATAATGTTTTCAAATATATTAAAAACGATAAACAGAAGAAAAATCTGGTGGGCGCATCACACGACTTTCACTTACTTTTCTTGTCAGAAATAAGTATTTTCAGACAAAGCAAAAATGAAAGTAAAAATTATTGATGATATATTTATTTACAATTCTTTGTGGGTATTTTGGTTTGTTTAAATACCCTTGTATATACAAATTTTAATTTTTATATTCTATACAATTAAATATTAACTAATACCAACGATAGCATTCATGAAAACCGCATATGTATATGAACATAATTTTGTCGGGGTCGGTATTATATGAAGCTCATGTTACGTATGTTACGTAATTGAAACATTATTACAACTATTATACGTTACGATCTCTTATTTCTCATTTAGTTAAATATCGAATTCTTTCATATTTTATATTTAACTATTTTTATATCAAAGATTAATGTGAAATGTTTAATTATTTCAAAAAAAAAAAAAAAAAATGAAGGTATTTTAGGGAAAGCCAATATTGAAAATTATCCATTTAAGCCCTGATAGAGAACACCAATGAGAATAAAACCTGCATTATATTAAAACCTGCTTAATAATACACTGATATACTGAATTTAATTAAAATCGTTAGAGCCGTTTTTGAGAAAATCGTAAAATTTTAAATCGGATATACTATAATATACTATATACTATAATACTATAATACCGATTTAAGATTTTGGCGAAAATGTTGCTGCAAAATCCAAGGATTATAAAAATCTCAAATACGCAATTTCAATTTTGTATGGCTTCTTGTTTTTGAACTAGGCTGTTCACTTACACACTCATAGACCATTTTGCGGGACTTGGTTATTTGGACTCAGGAGACCTCAAAACATGTATTTCCGTTTAAATTCAGACTAAAAAATTATCACGTTCCCAATACTTACCCTTTCTAAATATTGCATATATAGGTAAGTGAAAGTAAAAAAATATGATAAGTGCTACTTAAATAACCGTTGACTTTATCACTCATAACTGAATGTATTAAACTTTCTTTATTTTTACTTCAACTTGCCTCTATATGAAATATTTATGTAATAAGGCGTATTTATATAATATTGCGATCTCGAAAAATTTCGAATTTAAGCTAAATTTATCCCAAGAATGTTACAGCAATAATTTTGATAAAATATACTTCATATCATTGATTTGTCAATTTTTTTACAATATTCTGGTTCTTTAAAAGGTTTCTAATATCATTTTAATTGAATTAATCTGTTAGGTATTAAATTCCTTAAGCGAAAACCCGAAAAAAAAGCAATAAAAATGAGGACATTTGATTTTCAAAATTAGCCATAGTTGAGGACGGATATCTCGGAAATCAAGAGAAGTAGCGAAAAAAGTAATATTTCCAATCACATTGCAAATTTTATCAGCTTTCATTTTATATAGAACGTATTTGCCGATGTGATGGATAGTTTTCATGATATAATCAAAACCCTAAAAAAGTGATCTAGGCTCCCCCCTACATCTGGCTCACAATCTAGGAGTGGGGACTTTTAGTTTGTTTACCTCCTTACTAGTCCAATACGCCAAAGTCAAAAATTGTGTTCCCGCCGTTTACTTCTATAATCATTTATTGACTGGACTAACACTTAATAATGATAATAAATAACTATTCATAATTACATTCAAAATCGAAAGCATTTAAAGAAACAAATTAAATAATTGAAATGCTTTCGAGTCACAATTACCTATTTTGTTAAAATACGTCCTACTTTTGCGTATTACATTTTTATATTATTTGTATATATATATATCAGGTTAATTTATATATATATAATATTTATATATATATATAAGGTTAATTTATTCCAGTGGATAAAATCTTTAAATTCGTGTTAATTCTCAAAAATTTAATATATTTTTAAAAATTATTCATACGTAAGATTAGGTTTTCCAGACCAACTATCGGAGACTCCAGCCGTATCTCTCGCCTAGCGTGACTCATAATGTGATTCATTAACCAATAATGAGATAAACATGGATTTTAGTCTGATGAGGAATTTCCACATTGAAACAATTATTCAGGAGATAATACTGACCAATGAATTATATATATTTCTGAGAATCTTGAAGTTTAGTCTTAACAGATATGAAACTATATTTTGAAGATGATTACAGATTTTATCATTCTCACGCTCATGCCTAACAATGAAAAAAAAATGACACTTTTTTGGAATTTGAATTTTTGACAATTTTTAAATAATAAAATAATTTACAATTTAAATGCACGTTTCTATTGAAATATTGCAACTTAATGAAGTACAAGTAATTACAAATCTGACTAAATTGTAACTAAAATTTTATTTGTAGTTTCCTTGTACTCAAGTTATAATATCTCAGTAGTTAAAGTGCATTATAATTTATAACAATCAGTACAGAGATAGTTTGTCTTCTTCTAAAAAATTGTTCCGGAACCTAATATTTTTTCCATTGTAGGTTAAGTATATGAGAACAATAAAGTCTCAAAACGTCGGCAAAAGATAATTGTACATTTATTAAAACTGAAACTAGAGGTACTTAGAAAATATATATTATTTAACAGTCGTGAAAATATAAATCAATATACATATATATATATATATATATATATCGAAGACTTAAACAAGGTTTTATGTGACTCATTATGAAGTTGACTAATAATGATAATTCTACTGACCAATTAAAGTTGATTTTAATGTAACAGGAATATAAAAATCACAAATCTATGAAAAAATTTATAAAAAAATAATAAATATGTAATATCCACCATTGTTCTTAAATTGACCTATTTTCGTTTCAATAAATTAAAATAATTTTTTTTTCGTTATTTACGAGTAATATCATTATTTTTAATTTTTATTATTTTATTTATTTTTAATATAAAAAATCCTACAACCTTTTCACTGGGAATTTTTATATTTTTATTTAACCATTCGTTTGAAACATTTGTTGCAAACGTTATGGTTTGCATCATGAAGTTTGTTAATTTGAAAAAAAAAAAAATCTTTATAATTCTTTTTTTTCTTTCTTTTGATCACGTTCTACGTGAATGTACAATTATTTTCAGCTTTTCATTTGTTCAAAGGGGACCAGGGAGATTCACAGCGAATTCCTTATGTAAACATTTTGCGGGTGTATAATTTAGGGAAAAATTACAGCTTTGCTCCTGTCGATTACTACAATTTTACAAATAACGGGCATCGGCCCGGATCACGAATCAGAATAAAAAATGATATCAGGTGAGCTGTTCTTTTATTTTTTCAAAGTATTTACCGTTTTCATTATGATACAATTGGATGACCAACGTATAAGCGTTATTATTGTAAGACTATTTATCACCATTGTCACTAAGTATCACGGGCGGATCTACGGGGGGGGGAGGCTTTCGGGCTGAAGCCCCCCCCCAAAATGGAAAAATATAACCATGTTTTATCGAACAAAATATTAAAAAAGTAACTCTTAAAGTATTATTGTTCGTGTGATTAATATTAAAAGGGCTTTAGGAATCACTTAAACACCATTTCATACAGGTAGTTAGTTTCTTTCTTTTTTTCCAAAGTAATTATCGTAATTTTTATGAAAAAAAAGCTTTCGGGCTGAAGCCCCCCCCCAAAATTAAATCCTGGATCCGCTAGTGCTAAGTATGGTTAGGCCTAACCATTTATTTGATTTAAATATTTTGCGAAGTAGATGACTTAATAGCCAATCGAAAGATGAAGTCAACTTTTTTTTTTTTATTAGCGTTAATTCAGAACAGTATACAAAGAATATTGATTGAATTAATAAAACTTTATAGCTATCATACATAATGTATCTTCAATGTTTTGTTTTTTTGTTATGTTAACAACTATTATTCTAGAAAATAGAAATAGATTGTTAGTTTACATTGATTAAGAACTAGTGCAATAGTCAGAATTTCAAATTATATTTTTATATGTGTTGCCCAAAATCGTTCTTTATCTTGAACTTGAAGAACAAGAGACCGCCTAAGTGTTGTTCATTTAAAGTAAATTGAGAAATACATATATAAGAAGTACATGCAGCTGATCAATCGATTCTAAAAGCCATCGGTGAATAAAGGAACGCCCAAATCCCATCCTGGACGTTCTTTCAGTGCTTGAAATGATATTGATAAACAGCTTCGGTATGACTGGAATTTTTGTTTTAATATTTGTTTCTGTTTTTTCGGCACCTGGACATTATTCATTAATTTCTAAGTAAAAGTTTCACAGTAATAATTAAACAAATTAAAAATAAATAAGCGATATTTATTTTTATATTTGTAGACGTTTCGGTCCGAAGTCCAGGCCTTCATCAGGGCTAAGAAAAAACAATTATTGTAAATCTATTATTTTCTTTATATATCATATTCCTTTTATCTGTTTTACATTTTATTCTTTGTCTATCTCACTTGTTTTTAACATTCTATGATATTTTAGCAACTACTTCACCCCCAGTGTTGCCTAAAATCGTTCTTGGTCTTGTAAAGTGGCGATAAGATAAGACCAAGACCGCCTGGCAGATACAAGACCAGGACTGGTAAAAGAAAATTGTTTTGTGAATAAAAATTAAGGCAAAATAGTAACTAATAACTAAGTAATTTTAGTTACTATATGTAAAGAGTTGGTATAACCAATATAGTTTTACATTTAACTCTTCCGATTTTTCATTTGGGCTTAGGTTATTCGCGCTATTTTTTTATTAATCTCTAACTTTAACAAATCAATTCATGTTTAACTTGTTTACATAATAGAGATGAGTATCATCATTATTCCGTAACAAATCTCAAATTAATTATTATGAATTCAAAGCTTATTAAGCCAGGAAGTTTTTCTAAAAGTGGGGTAACAGAAATCCAGTTAGGGGGTGATAAAAAAAAAAAATCGAGAATAATCCATGATTTTATGGAAAACAGAATTTAGCTTAGTTAAGCCCCTGGTATTTAAGGTAATTTTTTCTGCTTTAATATGAAGCAATTATAGTTTACTAATAAAAAAAAAAGTGACGTACTTTAAAATAACACAAAAATTAAACTTCCTTAGTATTTCACACACAATTGTATATTGTTCTTTTTTAAATAAACAAAAGTACTACAGACAATCTCTACTGAGTGAAAAGAATTCATAACTTTAAGCTACGACATAATATTTTTTTTTCAGTGAAGCCGTCATCTCGACGGACTTAGTCGTTAGTAACAAGAGTTATAATCATTTATTTATCACTAAGGCTGTTGTAAATTATTCCAGGACGAGTGCTAATGAGTTTTATGGATAGTTACATAGGCCTCAACCACTGGAAAACAAAGACACAGGTGATATAATCGCCGCTGGTGAACACTTAGTTCAGATCCTTATCACTTTTTTTTTCTTCCTTGTAGGCCGTCGTTTTTGGTCTCACTCTTCAGTCGTTTAGTCATGAGTAAATTACTTGAACTTATCAAGCTGATGACGTATATTAACGACAACAAATTTAATTATATTTAATTTACTTGATGTATTTATGTAATACAGTTGTAAATGTCATAAAGAAATAAAAAAAAAAAAAAAAAATTATATTTAAGCCATAAATATTAATATATACATATATGTAATATATCATAACAAATCTATATTATACCCAATATTATTAATACAATACACATGTAAGAAAAAATTACCTATAGGTTCGTATAATAGAATAGAGGATAGATATATAAATAACCTTTCGAATTTCATGTTATATACATAAATAAAAAATAATAATAATGACAGTAAAAAAGGTTATTGATACGGCGTAAAAATATTTTTTTTTTGACAGAACCTAAACCTCATGTTATTCTTCATCAATTTCAAATGTTGCAATTTAACAATTTAACTTTCAATAAGCTTGACAAAGAAAACTTGGCAAGTAATTGTTAATTTTTGAAAAGTAAGTAATAATTTTGGCAAGAAATGTGTTTCCTCAGGAAATATTTATCTTAAAAAACGAAAAATATAACACATTGAATTGTAATAAAACGCTACGAGAGTTTCTGGGGATGAGATAATAATCCCGAAACGTTAACGTGAAATTTAAGTTACTAATATTTCAATTTCTTGGCACAAAAGAAGTTTTTTGTTTTCAACCTCGTAATTAATATGCTAAAACTTCCCAACCAAAGAAGAATAAGCGAAGACTTTGATTTCGATTATGAATTACCTATCATGGAGCATAAAGTAATAATAATAATGAATTGTTTATTTTAATAAATCAAATAAGGATTTTTGCCACCCCATTTTTTACTCCTTGCCCCTCTTTCATTTAATAAAATTTAACAGTTTTTATTAGAATATTTTAAGTAATAATATGTTTCGCCATTGGTAATATATCATCTTATCGACTGTTGCGATAAACAAAATTAAACGTAGAACTTGATGACCTAAGCGATGTTTTACGCCTAAAGACCTCAACTAACAACAATCTTGTCGACTGTATTAATGTAAAAAATAAATACTAGAAAGACATGTTACTTTCTTAACATAAGAATCAAATTTCGCTCAAGATTTGGCGCCCAATAAATTTTCTCATATCAGGGAAGTGACCCTTCCTAACTTTCATAGCGTTTTTCTTTGTTATCTAGTATTCTTGGCTTCTCTACTAAATATAAATTTTCCTTATATCAAATATTACATCGATCGTTTTTCAACCCCCGTACAAAAAAATATTTATAATATTTTAAGAATATATTGGAGTTCTGGTAATGGCTAGATTATCCACTCAAGACATGATTGTATGTGGCTGAAGTGCTCTCGATCAATCTCCTCTGGCTTTAGTACCAGTGATGCGGTTGAGAGAGTAGCGCATGGTTCTCCTGGAGTCCAGCTTTTCCCTCCATAATTGGAGGAACAAGCCTTCCTCGGAGTTCCCTCGCCAGATTGTAAATAGTCTATATAGGTATGCATGTGTTTTTTTGATTTGTTTTAATTTTCTTATTTTTATGTTATTTTATATACGTTTTGATTATTATTTATTGTTATTTTGCTTCTATTTAGTTTGTATATATATTTGTTTGTACACATAGTGTGAATGTTATCCTACCTCACTATAACATATGTCCAAGTGAAAGATTGTTGCAATACCCATTGAAATATATATATATATATATATATATATATATATATATATATATATATATATATATATATATATATATATATATATATATATATATATTAAGAATAATTCTTCTAAGGAATTTCCGGATCAGTTTTGCAGAAAGATATTTCTACTATTAGATCACATTTGTTTAATCTATAGATAAGGTTATATTTGTGTATTTTTTTTTTTTTTATCACGTTATTAAAATAAAATTTTTATGATTTCATTTCTCTTGAAACGCCTTGGCAATGTGAGAAGCAATTTTATAGAGCGCTCTACAACTCCGCCAGTCTTCTACTAGCCGTTTTCTTCTGGTCCATCGAAGTTCTCTTCTGTAGAAGTCCTCCTCATTCGATCTTCCCACGTATTTCTTGGTCGTCCCTTTCCGCGTTTACCCTCTACCTCTTGCTACAAATTCTGCTATGTTTTATCCAAAAAATATGTAATGTAATATTAGTTCATTCGTTGACTTGACAAGATTTGACTTGAAAGTGGTGTTGCGAATTAGATCTCTTCTTGTTTTGCTTTACATCATTCGAAGAAATCTCATTTCTGATGCTTATGTTTTGGATTTGATGTTCCTTGGCCGAGGTCCAAGAATTAAAAGGCTTTTATGAATCATAACGGATAACGCAATGATTTTATTTACCCCCAAGTAGAAGTTTCTTAGATAACATGACCAGAAATTCTAAATAACCACTCCAGTAAACACAAACAGTACCAACCGAACACGCTCAAAGTATTTTCTCCACTTTTCTACGCCGTGTTTTCCACATCCAATTCGACACGCCCCAGACGTCTTGCCCGCCGACATGCTGCGATGAAAAATACCCATAACAAGCCGCACGCAACTTTTTCCCTCCCCTCTCGAGTTGAATTAAAAAAGAATAGAGGTTGGTCGAACCATTTGCATTCGCTAGAATGTAAATTAGCAACTGTGTGATAAGGCGGTTTCACAGCTCAATTACCACGACACAGGACTAAACGTTCGTGGAATGTTTCCTTGCGCTGTTGTTTAAGTTCAAAAAACGTTCCGGCGAATTAACATTCAATTAATTCGTGAAGTTGTCTGACTCTAGTCTTACATGCACCTTTCTACCGAAGGTAAAAATTATCCCGTACCTCAAATCTTATTTTTTCCGTTTTTTTCTGGAAAATTAATTCTCCTAGTTCATTGGTTGAAAAATAATCTGTTTAGTGTATTTTCATTTATTTTATTTCACTAATTATATTTATTTATTGAGCTCTCCTCATTACTTTCTATTAATATATATATATAATATATTCATTCTCATCCTTTCATCTCATTCTTATTAAAAACGATATTCTAAAAAAAATAACACTATAGAGTGAAAGAAATTCAAAATAGATTATAGAAATATTCCAATCCTTTACAGACCCATTCGAATGTAATTGGAAAAACGAAATTGTTTAATAATTTATTTGCAGTTATATGTAAATTATTATCAAGGGATCGACTTATAAGCAAATATAGTTCATTCTAACAATATAATAGGTTAGTATTGCCCAAAATCGGTCTTGGTCTTGCAAAGTGCAAGACCAAGACCATGATTGGTAAAAAAAAAAATCGATCTTTTAGTAAAAATTAAGGCAAAATAGTTACTAATACTTGACAATTTTAGTTACTGTATGTTAAGAATTGCTATAAACAATACACTATTGCGTTTTACTCCTCTAATTTTTCATTCGGGCTTAGTTAGGTTTCTCCTATCTAAAAAATTACAGTAATATCTCTATGGCAATAAGTTAATAAGTAACTGCGAGACTGTTGTGAGACTCTTGCGCAAGACCAAGACCATGACCAATATTGAGTTTGCAAGACCAAGACTCGTCTCGGTCTCACATTTGGGCAACATTAGAATAGGTACATATTTTTATTTTAAAAAAAATTCTTTTTTTGTAAATTATATAGGTTGGTCAGTAGGATCAGGTAGGGAAGAACTTTTGAAATCTGAGACGTCCTAGTTTCTTCTATAGATTAATATTGGTTATTGATTGATTATTATTTTTGAGGCATGGTTTCATTTTGACATACAACTAATTCTATCGTGATAACCGCTTTAGTTGTGTTTTTAATTTATAATAAAAATTGATGGAAGTCGTGGAACATGACCATCCTTAGTCCGATGGAATGAGATATGATTGAAAGGAAGTGATTACACATTGTCGTCAATAAAACAAATAAAAGGGAGCCGGGAGGAGGGAGACGGTATGTAAAAATTCATTCATTCTCATTCATTCATTCAGCAATTTAACAAGGTGAAAATTGTTGGGAGGAGGAGGCTAAATAGCCAGTACTGGTTGGATGTCGTTAGCGGACGGACGGGGTTGATGAGCCTTGGCGCCACCGGCCAACCTAGAATCATGTTTAATAAGATAGAGCATCACCTTCTTCAAACAAGGTGGGGGCAAAAAAAGGATACCGGCCCCGCCCCCCCACTCCTCAGGGATTGCCCGCTCCGCTGGGTAAACATTCAGCCCACCTGTTGTTCAACTTTATCTTTATAATTCCTCTCTATGGTTAGAGGCAAATGGATTTTGGGACCGCCTTATGCAAATTGTTGTTGGTTTTTGAGAATGAGTAATTGGTGAGGTGTACGTGGCAATCATGGCCATTCCGAATGCCAACTGGCTCAAACGGTTCCCCGTATTATTCGATAGCTCTGCAAACAGGAATGGGATTGTGAATAGCCATTATTCAATAATGTAACAAGGGCTACACGCACTGCGTTTATTTTAAATATAAATATTATTTATTATTCATGAAATTTACAACTGTATTAAAGTTTTTTTTTATTTTTTTATTTTAATAGCTTATTTATTGAAATATATTACAATCTGTCTCAGGGACATTAATAATAGTGTTCACAGATCACATTCACACTCTATATACAGTAAATAAAATAAATTATACAGAAAAATAATATATATACAATAAACAAGAATAAAATAACCTAAAAATAAATAAATAAAAAGAACACATGCACACCTACATACAATATTTACAACTTGGCGAGAGAACTCCAAGCCAGACTTGTCCCTCCAACTGTGGAGGGAAAAGTATGACTCCAGGAGTTCCCTGCACTCCTCTCTCAACCGCGTCACTAGGGCTAAACCCAGTGGAGATTGAGCAAGAGTGCTTTAGCCACATACACTCATGTCGTGAGTGGAGAATCTGGCCATTGCCAGAACTCCAATATTTACAAACTATAAAAGATCGCGGGGCCACTGCCGTTTTAACCTCCTTGGAGGATTATATGGATGGGTGGTGCTGGATAGAGATTTTGCAAAGGGATTTGGATGATGGGTAAGGTTCTGGTGGAATTTGGAGAATTTTGCTGGGATAAGGTCTAGGACAAATGGGATATTAAGGTCATGGTGTAGGGTTTTGTTGGTTACATAGAAAGGAGCATTGGCTATTGTTCGAAGGACTTTTGATTGGAAGGATTGGATGCGTTTGATGTTAGTAAATTTTGCTGTTCCCCACAGTTCAAGTCCGTAAGTCCAGATAGGTTTCAGTATTGTCTTGTAGATCAGTAACTTGTTTTCAATGGAAAGTTTTGATTTTCTGTTTAGTAGCCGGTATAGTTGTCCGTATCGTCGGTTTAGTTCCTGTCTTTTAAGTCTAGTATGAGGGTTCCACGTTAGTCGTCTGTCTAAGAGAAAGCCAAGGTACCGGACTGTGTCCGAAAAGGAAGCTGAATGGAATTAAAGTGTACTGGTGGACAGGAACTGCGTCGGAGCGTGAAGGTGATGTGTTGGCATTTGGATTCGTTTACTTTAATTCGCCATTTATTACACCAGTGTTCAATCAGGGAGAGATGTCTTTGAAGGTTTAAGGATGCTATATCAGGATCTGAGTCGGATGATAGAATGGCGGTGTCATCAGCAAAAGTTGCCAGGAAGGTATCGGGATGGACAGGGATATCAGCGGTAAAGAGGATGTAAAGGACGGGACCCAATACGCTACCTTGAGGAACACCTGCCTCAATTGGATAGCAATTCGATAATTCACTACCGCAGCGAACTCGGAAGGTACGATCTGAGAGGTAGGAACGGAGGACAAGGTACAAGGACTGAGGAAGATAGGTTTTCAGCTTGGAAAGAAGCCCGGCGTGCCATACCCGGTCAAAAGCTTGAGCTATGTCCAGAAATGCACCCGAGCAATATTGCTTGCTTTCCAATGCTGCGGAAATATGATCGACCACTCGGAGTCCTTGTTGGACTGTGGAGTGTTGTGAACGGAATCCGAACTGATGTGAAGGAAAATTTTGGGATTCTATAAAGGGTAGGATTCGTTTCAGGAGGATCTTTTCAAAGATTTTTGAGAGAATCGGAAGTAGGCTAATTGGTCTGTAGGACGTTGAGATGTTGGGAGGTTTGCCTGGTTTCGGAAACAGGATAATAGTGGAATGTTTCCACAAGAGAGGAAAGTGGGTGGTTCTTAGGATGGCATTATATAAGTAGGTGAGAAATATAACAGCTTTAGGAGGAAGTTGTCGAAGGATTTGAGAGGTAAGGAGGTCGTATCCAGAAGATTTACGGAGAGGAAGTTTTTGTAAGTGATGTTTGACCTCAGAAGGATTAACTGCTTTAGGTGGCAAGGAAAGTGGAATGGGAGATGTAAGGAATTCTTCTACTGTTGTGGTATGGGTGAGGTTGGATTCCGGATGAGAGGTAAATGTTCTGGAGAGGTGTCTGGCGAATTCCTCAGCTTTATCTTCATCAGACGCTGCCCAGGAGCCATCGCTTCGACGGAGGGGATGGGAAATATGATGGGATTTTAGGATTTTATTTTATTTTAATGAAATTTACAACTGTATTACATGAAAAATACAACAAGTAAATGTGACATTGGTAACATGACATGTACAACATGAAGAGAAACTACCCATTGCTAGAACTAAAATTAAAGTCTATATTAGAAGGTTCCGAGGCCATCTTCTTTTCAGAAGCCTAGGAGGGTTATCAAGGATCGAATAGGAAGCAAGGTTAGGAACGAGACAGTTCGGATGGTTCTGAAGTTTATTATGGAAGGATAGGTATCTGGATTGGGTTAATTCGGAAACATAGGGAACATTGAGGTCTTTATGGATGATTTTATTAGTGACAACGTAAGGAGCATTGAGGATTTTGGATTGGATACGAGAGGAATTCGATGGTTTAGTGGAGTCCCGAAGCTCAATTCCGTAAGTCCAAGTAGGTCTTATTATTGTCAAATATATGAGTCGTTTGTAATTGATTGTAAGCTTAGAGCGTTTGTATAGTAAGTGCTGCAGCAGTCGAAAACGTCGGGCAGTTTCTAGTCGTTTCAGTCTGGTATGGGGGTTCCAAGTGAGTCGTTTGTCAAGGTGGAGGTATTAAAGTAAAAATATATCTAATAAATGAGAACAGGAAAATATGCAATAACATAACAAGACTACTAGAAGAACTCAATGGGCTATTGGAGTCCCAAAGCTCAATTCAGAAAGTCCAAATAGGTATTATTATAGCCCTGTATATGAAACTTTTGTAGTTAATTGGAAATTTAGAGCGTTTGTCTGGTAAGTGCTGGAGTAACAAGTAATGTCGAGCGGTTTCTTGTCGTTCCGGTCTTCTATGAGGATGAGGGAAGTTAGATGTAGTCTTTCCAGATGTAGCCCTAGATATCGGATACATTGAAAACGGTATTTTAAATATCGACGAACTTTAGGATTTAGCAAAAAAAAATACAAAGACCCAATTGAAAAACCGTTAACGCACAAGGAAGGTATAAGAATAAATAAATAAAATATCAATGTTAAAGTGACCGTACAAATTTTACCATGGTGAATTTAAGCAATTGATTTATATTCGTTTTGATTTCTAAAAAATAAAGTCAAATTATTTTTTTCAAAAAACGGGAAAACTCAAAAATGAGAAACAAAGTTTTTTAGAATTCCAACAAAGCTTCTAAAACATCCGCGAAAAACTGATAATTTCAGAGCAAATAGAAGATTTATAGAAACTTCATATTATTTTTCCAAGGTTAAGGCAAAAAATACTTCCATTTTTCTTTAGTCCTTTTAATTACATCTGTTATACCTTATGTTTCGGGACAATTTTTCCATTATCAGAGTATTCCTATGTTTATTTTGTGATGTGGTACCAGTTGTCAAAAATTTAATATTTGTCATATCCATTTAATTTTTTTTTTGTTCATTATTAAACCAACCAACATATGGCTATCTCCAGTCTTCATATTATTTTATAATGATAAAATTCCATTAAAAAAAAATAGTTAAGCCCTTTTCATATTACTAACATCATTTTAGAGAAATAAGAAATAATAATATTTTTTTCTTAGCATAACCTTAACGGAGTAAAAAGGTTTTGAAAATTATGGAGTAAATCTAAGAACGAAAGGTTAGAATATACATATAAATATTTTTTTTGGACGAAGTAATGTTTAACTATCTTTAAACTGTAATTAAAAGATAAAATAAAGTGTTGGAATAAGGAAGTATATTTACAGGAAAATTATAACAATTAAAAATCGATAAAAAAAAAAAAATACAATAATAGATATGTATATATATATATAAATGGAAAAAGAGTAATTTTTTAAGAACATCAAGGTGGAAGAACTCTAAATTCTCTATCACAACAAGAGAAGGTTAAGCATTCTACTTGACGGGGGGTTTTCGTCCAAGCCTCAATTTGTCAAAGAAAAAAAAAATAGAAAGAAGGAGGGAAACGAAGTTTTAGAAGTGGTGGAGTAATTGAAAAGAAAACTGCCCTTATTATGTGGAGAAGATAATTTTTCAAGGGTTGTTTTTCATGTAACAAGTGTCAAATGGCACCTAAACTTTTCTTTGTGGTTGAGGAATCTCAAAGAGGAATAGCCCGGACTTGAAAGAGTGCTTTCATTTACAGTGTCACTATTTTTAAGGATCGACTGTACTATTTTAGAAATTGTTTTTAATAATTACATTTTAAGCAAACAATTAATGCATTTTTTAATTGTGATTAACACTGATATCAGTACAATAATATATATTTAAAATATTGAGAAATTATAACTACCATAAAAATAAAAAAAAAGTGAAATAAATATATTTTATTTAATCATGGGTGATAAATATTAAACTAAGATTGCCAAGTATTAGTAACTATTTTGGCTTAATATTTATTTTAAAAAATCGATTTTTTTTTGCCAGTCCTGGTCTTGTTCTTGCAACAGTTAGGTGGCCTTGGTCTTGGTCTCGCAAAGACCAAGACCGATTTTGAGCAACACTAGCTATAATGTATCACAAATCACGAAGGCCAAATGGCGCTTCGAGTAAAGTAGGCCAACTTAATTATTGTTGCGATAAAATAAGTTAGATTCGTTTTTAGCACTCTTTAAAACTCTTAAATAAGATTTTTTTTTTAAGAAATCGAAAATTGCAAATTCATTCCTAGATGTTTTTGTAGGATTTTTTTTATTTCGTTCGTAAACTAAAGCATTGGAAATTACTCAGGATTTTTTTTTTCAAATCCAACGTTGGTACAGCCTATGGAATGCTGAATTGCTGCTCTCCCATTATCTTAATATTCAACTACTTAATATTGAATTAATGATTAATGTCTACGAATTAATGACCGAAATATAATTTAAATAAATTGTGGCCAGTAAATGCAATATTTCAGAGCTACATTATGTTTTGTGATTAAAACTAAATCATGTTGAAATTTGGGTGAATTAGTGTTCCTAATATTTTTTTTTCCATAAACCTCCCCCCTCCCCTAAATTTTCACGTTTATTAGAATTAACACGATCCCTGAAATAAATGGGGACGTCAGTTACGTGTTCCTTGGACCGCGTAGCTCAGACCGTAATGTAACAGCCTTATTCCTCGCGAGGCCTCGTCTCCAGTTTGTGGGCCAAATGATTGATGTTGAACGTCCACTTTCTAATATTACCTGGAAAAATATTTCTCTGTAGGCTTTTGACCAGACCTTCTACCACGAGGAATTGTTATAAATTTATATATTCCAACATTATATTAAAAAAAAAAAAAAAACCTTGGAACCCTGCTTATCCGTCCTAGTAAGAACCGAGACATCACCGGTTAAGCGGGAGAGCCAGTTAATGATTGGTGTATTTGAAATAAAAACTCCAATATTAATAGAACTCATACATTAGTTAAATGATAAAAAAAAAATATATATATATATAATCATCAACAGATCATATACAGTCTCATAAGTAAACATAAATATTTACAGAGATGATATCAGACATCAAGAACCACAAAAAAGTTTATGTTCTAATTTTAAATTTATTTTTGTTTATATTTAAATTCATTTATTTTTTAGATTCTTACTTTGTCGTTCTTAACATTATTTTTATTTCTTGTACATAGAATGTGGATGAGCTACCCTATCACTATTATTTACGTACTTAATATTACTCCATAAAGAAATGCTTGAAAAAAAAAACGCGTAAAAGATTATGTGATCTGATATCTGTCACTCCAAAATTAACTGTGTTCGGAACACAAATAATTAAAATAAATGCTTACAAATAATTTTTTCTTTATTTTTGTGTCACCTATGATAAATTATTTTCTATAATTGTAATAACTGCGAAAGTATACTTAAAAAAATAATTTAAGAAATGTTTTTTGTTTTTTTTTTTCAAAATCCTATCGTTATTGGATATTATTCCACTCTTTTAAATGTATATTTTTTTTTAGTTTTTACGACTACAGTACCTTTTTTATATTATTTTATTTTAAATCTCCTGTCTGGAAAATATCTTAGGAAGCTATGACACCTGTTTAACTTTAATTAATAATTTTTTTTTAAATTTAAATTATTTATATTTTTATGGACATTTGGGAAATATGTGAAGAGAGAAATTTTAATATTGAAGAGAGTTCAATTCCAGAATAAAAAGAAGTAAAATAATAATTAATTAAAAAACATAAAAATCGGAGTAATTTTATAAGAGAATCTATATGTTATATATATATTACAACTAAGTAAATGTTCTATTGACAACTACCTTGACCTTGAAATTACTTGGTCATCAGAGTGTGGAGTATGGATAAATACCCGTCTTAATGCCAATATTTTATTATTATTACCTTTTTAACTTAATTTTCTTTCATATAAACGCCGTAAAATCCCTTCTATATGTAATTTCTTTAAGTATACCAGGCAAAAAGGTTAAATATAATTATGTATGACATAATAATCGCAGTTATATGTTTTATTGGATAAAACGAAATGAAGAAATACTACCTACTATTACTTACGCTATCAATTATTTTTTATTTTGAATACCAGTAGTGCAAGCTCATGGAATAAGAAAAAATAAATAAATTTACAATTCAATTAAGGTTTTGTTAAAGGGACGGGTTACAAAAATTAAGAAATAACATCAAAGGCAATGCACTCGGAAGTTCCTGGAAACTGCCATGTTCTCTGCATCTCCCTCGTTTTTTTTATTTTTTTTTGTTTTTGTTATTCTTCTTCTTTTTCCCTCTTGTTCACAGAATGTTCTTCTCCCTGGATCGCATACCTACCGGTTGTGCTGAAGCAATTTAAATATTTTTCCCTTCAAATCAAAGTGTTTAGAAAAAAATGGTTTAAAAACGCATTAAAAAACAAAAAAAAAAAAAGATAAAGTAAAATAAAAGAAAAAAAAAAGAAAAGAGAGGGAAAAAAAGGAAGAAATAAAACAAAAAAAAACCGGTTGAGGTCAGCGTTGAGTCAAGTCGAAAAAGGTTCAATGGCACACGGCGCTGTGGATGAAGTGATAATTGTCCAACCTCGGCGCCTCCAGTTCCCAGAGATACCCGTTGTATAATAAACATGCAATAAACAATACAATGTTGTATAATAAACAATACAATGTATGCTCCTTATACAACGTATCTCGTAATAATCAGTTAATAATGTATTTATGTGTGGCAGGTCAGGTAGATATCAAACTTCCTTGTTCATGTATAAAATGTTTGCAAGTTGAGCGAACCGCAAAAAAAAAACATTAATATCGTTCCATTTTGAAGGTCTAAGTTCCAAGTCCACAAAAGGAGAATTTACTGCGTTTCAACCACCCAATTTTTCCCTGGGAATATGTTTAATCTAATCCTTAATCCTCTTTAAATATTTATTATAGAATTAAAATATTATTTTATTCCATTCAGTAAAATAATATAAAAATAAATTAAGAATGAAAGAAACAAAGAGAAAAGTAAATATCTCTAAAAGTATCTCAAGTTAATATTTACTAAAAATAACTTGACTCCGTAAACTATAAGACTCAATGACTAAAACAGAATTAAGGCAAGCTCAAGGATTTTTAGCATTGTCATCAATGTCACAGTTGTTGCTCTTCATGTTATTGTTTTCATTAAATTACTACTAAGACATTAAAGAAAATATATCTAAAAAAAAAATATGTGTGCCACTACAACCCATGAAGGGTCTTGGATTCAGTACTTCGTAAGGAAGCACAGCTTCTAGGGCGACGGTTGTGCAGGGAGGTAATAACGAAAGATCACACTCAGCCAATGAATTAATTATGACTACCCACTTCATGGAGGCTGTGCCGCACGAGGGTCTCCTGAGCCAAGAATCGAGCCGCGGATGATGAAACAGAATGAAAGAATAATTACTTGTCAGCAAAAATTTAACATGGATCCTTGAGAATAGGAACTAAGTGCCTTACACACCGAGCTATCCCGCTCCCGAAAAAAATTATCATTAGGTTAAATTATATTAAATACAGATTTTTTATCAAAAGAAGATTAAATCTTCGACAAGACTGGTCCTCCTCTGTTGATCCTCTATGGGTTATTATTTTGTAAAATATAAAGTTTTATTGAATTTTGTTCATTAATTTAAAACTTTAATTTATTTAACCAACCATTATTTAATTATTTTTCGAGTAAATGTTAAATTAATTTTTAGTGCTTTGATAATGAATTAATTAATATTAAGATTCTCAAAATTAATTATTTTTCATTCCTATTCGATACAGAAATTATAAGGTTAAAATAAATTACTGTGAAGTTAATTGTAATAAATAGTGTTTTTCAATATTTTTTTAGATAAATCAAAGACCTGAGGACTACATTTAGGAAAATGAAAAACATTATTTGCCTCAAATAAAATATTTAATGAAAGAAACTTCAGGAATGCTTCCTTTGTCGATATAAAAATGCAATTCTTAATTCATAACCAAATGGTCAAAAATATTTGAATGTTCGAAATATATAATACAATTTAAAAAATTTGAAATCAGTTTACGATTTCACTTTGCCAAGGCCAACACCACCTATTTGTTGCAAGACCAAGACTAAAACTGATAAAAAAATTCGATTTTTTGAATAAAAATTGAGGCAAAATAGTTACTAATACTTCACAACTTTAGTTACTATATGTAAGGAATTGGTGTAACCAATATACTTTTGCATTTAACTCTTATTATTTTTCATTCAGACTTAGTTAGGGTTCTCCTATTTAAAACATAACAGTAACATCTCTCTAGTAATACGCTAATAAATAACTGCAAGACTGTTGAGAGAATCTTGCGCAAGACCAAGACCTAGAGCAATACTGAGTTTGCATTTCGGTCTCGCATTTGGGCAACACTATACTTAATAAATTAATAAAAATTCATATCGTAGAAATATTTCAAAATGTTGGTATTTTAAAATAAATTATGGAAGTATAAAACCAATTATGGATTGATAAAATATTAGTAGACGTTATTATACTCAAGAACAAGAAAAGAAAAAATGGTAAGCCCTGGAAAGATATGTGAGTAGCTTCATTGAAGAAGTAGAGAGAATTTGTTAATGAAATCGTTCAAATTAATTCTTTATTATGTAGTAGATACCATTAGACATGTCTTTACTTATTTTCAAACAGAAATGAACCAACATTAGTTCAAGTAAGGGTGATTTTTATATCGATCTCCTGGAACGGTCGCAAAGACTACATCCACCACCAGGTGATGAAACGTCACTTCGGACAATGATTGATGGAAGCTGAACGATATACTTAACACTTGACCTTTTATTGAAAGCAATAAAATTTCCGAATGATCGTGGGCAGTAAAATGAAATAGGTTTTTCTATGCCACAACCACACACCACGCCATAAACTGGAAAGATACCTTCTCTTTGCGGCTGGCTGGGTGTGCTTAGCTATTGGCCGATCTTCGTAAAAAAATAAATGTATTAGTTTCTTCTTTTTGTTGAATTGTAGGGCATATGTTTTCTCTCTTCCACTTTTTTTTTTACCCTGAGCTGTTCTGGAATGCAGACAATAATTCGATGGCGATGTATTCGTTTCAGTTGTATTTAACATATGACTGTGTACTGGATACAAAGTATTTAAAAGGTATTAATATGTTTTATTTCATAATATTTTACAAAAAATAATATCACTTATCACCGTGATAATTTATATATAATTTCAATTCATGATTGAAAATGGATAATTTGAGTAATTAAAAAAAAAAATATATATATGTTCAACGAATACGAAAAAAAATCTCTTAGAGAATATCCGTTTAAATTCTTTCAGGGCCTAAACATTATGAAAATTGTACGGACGGATGTTTGATCTTAGGATTAGAGATGGAAATATAATAATATAAAATAATCAAGATAAAAAAAAAAAACATTCGGAAATAAATATCAATACGATGGTTCAAGTTATAGTAAACGTTATAAGTTTAGTATAACTCGAATTATCGACCATACTTATTATTAATTTTTGACTTACCCAATTTTGGGACATATTATTTTTAGATGCTGAAGAGAGAGTTATTTTTTTATTCGGTTTATTTTCTATCCGGACCTTTCTCTGTAGGGAAGAGATGGTCTATAAAAAGTAAAAAATAGTGAAAATTATTCCATTTAGCCTACGTTTCCTAATATGTAGGCCTTCATCAGGGCTTTGCAGTTCCACACAAAAACACTTCTTGACCATAGCCCTGATGAAGATCTGCATAGTTGGGTCGAAACGTAGGCTTTATAAAATAGTTTTCATTACTTTAAGGTCCGTTTAGTCATTTTACGAACTATGGGGCAAACAAATATATAAATTCAGTAGATTAATATTTCCTAGTATATTTTTCATGCGTTTTGTAATCTCCCAGGAGTGACTACCTTTCGCTAGGAACCTAAGCTCAGCATAAAATCGCTGTTCATCGGTACTGGATTCAATCGATTCCTTCAATGTATTTAACCGATGGAATCAGCGCTGAGTTTAGGAACTTAGACCTCCTTTAAAAATGAGTATCATTGACTATATAAATAAATTGCGGCACCCCACACCGTTTCCGCTTCCATTCCGTTTCCAATTTCGAACCTCTGTGAAGCTGAGTGCATTGGGCTATCGTGCACAGAGTCCTGCAATGTCTCCCCGGTGCGTTAAATTAACCGTAACGGAGGCGGTGGAAGCTACCCTCTTCCCTGCCTCCCGTTTGGACGGTTAGATCACACGGACCGTACTGAGGGAATAGGAGCAATAAACTAGTGTAGCGTTAAGGCGCGTCTGTTTCCCCGCACTGCTTGTCCAGAGTTAATGATTCAAGCGCAGCTCCCGAGCGATTATCTACATCGAATATTAAATTATTGACAAACGGCCTCTCTCGCTCCCCTCCCTCTACCTTATGAATGCAAATCGGTCTCATCAAGCATTAACAAAATCGAAGCCTAATTACAATATCGATAGGTCCATCAAGTGGGTTAGAATGTCAAAAGACTAGGGCGATTTTTCGTTTGAAATGTTGAACAGGTCAGTTATACCAAAGAGGACTCTATTTGCCGGCCTTCAAGGATCTACTCTTGAGGACAGTTCAAACACGATCATTAGCTGAAGGAATTTGAGGAGACCACGCAGCTAATTCGGAAGGATTTCCCACAGATGCGGGAGAACAGAATTATAATTGATAATTCTTTGACTGCACATCCTACCTATTTTTTATCTTTCCTTTTTTATTTTATTTGATAGATAACGTATGGCACACAACTATATTAAAGTTTATTGTTAATCTGATCATAATAGTTATTATCACGTTTACCTCCGCGTAACAGGTGTTGAGAAACTTCGACAAATATTAGTTGCAAAGAGCCTCAAGTCAACGGCGGCAACTATTGTTTGTTAATTATTGTTCTAGACATCTCAAAAAATGTTTTCGAACAATTTTCAGAGAACGGATGGAATCGAAAAAGTTGCAGGAGAGAGAATGCACAGAATTACCATGGAACTTCCAAAATTACCTACAATGTGAAATGGTTCCCGGTGAGCGAAATAAATAGGTTTTTTTCTCAATCGACGCGTAGGTCTGTCCTTTAAAAATTGGAAAATTATTTTAGTGGACATCAACAAAGATTTTGCAACAATTCAGTGAAACCTAAAATTATTGGTTAGCCAAATTCAGCCTCTATTATACATTATTTGTTGATACTTTAATTAAAGTCAACAATGTGCAATTCAACAACAGTAAAATCTGGCTCTGGATAGCTTAGACCTGATTGGGTATTGTTAGTTTTAATCCAGAGAAGAACGTAAGAAGTGTCATGTCCATTTGGTACCACTGTGTGCAGTCCGTTATGGAGAAGCTTTTCAATCAAAATCTAAATAGAAAACAAAAGAACTCGACGGACGCGCGGCACTCGTTCGTAATCTATAAGTATCCCAATATATATATATATATATATATATATATACATATATATAGTAGAATGTTATTAACATTCAAATTGTCAATAAGTACAATTTCAATGATTTATATTAATAATTTATAATTTTATTGATTTCGGATAAAAAAATAACTAAACTAAACATTGCACATTTTAGTTAAAATACTACCGTATGCAATTGTCTTTGATTGGAATTTAGAAATTTCGAAACGTTCTAATGGCAATATAATTTATAATTTTCAAATATTTAGATTATATTTATCGTGCTAATTTTTTTAAAAGAAGTTATTATTATTATGTTTTTGTCAATTTAAGAATGTTTAAGACTGTTACTTGAATATTAAATAAAAATAACTTATGTAAGTAAAAATAATAAAAAACATACAGGAAAGAGAAGATACGATAGCTGAAGTGTAAAAAAAAATAAAAATGATCCGAAATCAGAAAAGTATACGGTAAAATTTGATGTACCTTATAATCAGTCAAAAATCCGGCACGCTAATCGTTTTAATTATCTGAAATAACACTTCATGTTTATCTTCTTTTTTTTTTTTGCCCAAACACGGAAACAAGACATGCCTATCCATGCAATCATATCGAGCACCGCCAAACGCGAATAACAAGATAGTGTGTGTGTTTTACCAAACATGTTTTAGATATTGAAAATCATTTTAATTAAGTAAAATATATATAAATATATATATATATATATATATATATATATATATATATTATATATATATATATATATATATATATATATATATATATATATATATAATTGTAGAAAATTTTTTCGCAAGGCCATTATCAAGAATGAACCACCGAAACTAATCATTTGACAACAACTTTTTATATACAAAAATTCTCGAAGATGAGTCAATTTCAATCTGGAAATCTGTTAATTCATAGGATGTAGATAATGAATAAATAATCGTTTATCCATTTAATAGCGATTCTGCTTCATAATTGTAATATTTAATTATAGGATTATCTCGTTGAAGAAATCATACATTTTAAATTTATTAAATTTAAATATAAATTAGTAATTAGAATGCATTAAGTATTAAGCATATGTTTTTAACACTTATTCAGTGTAGTAATATCGGTATGCTAAATGTCCGTTTGCTATTGAATAACATTTAGAACATTTGATATAAATAGAACGTATAACAGATTAACTGACAGGGTTGACATAGCTAATTTTCAAAATTTCTTCCTCTAAAATACCTTTAATTTTTTTTGTATATGTGAAATAATTAACTCTTTCACATTATCAAATGATATAAAGAATGGCTAAATATAATGAATGAAGAAAATTGATTGGTAACTAAAGGAGAAATAAGGTTCGGAAACAGTCGAGAGTACCCGACCTTTGCCGATCACAGATACACGATACCTCTCAGTACAGGGGCTTTCATATTGTTGGCTTGACTTTTATATATCACTTAGCCATAATTTTTTTAAATGGTTTTCACGTGAAATATTTATGATCTACCGATATGAACCTAATAATATTAAATATTTATTAACATTAAGTTATTTTTTTCAACGAGTTTCGAGACAAATGTTCCGATATTAAACTCAAATTTTTTTTTCTAAAAATCCATTTTTCTCCACAAAGCTCGGTATTGTTTAATACTATACATCGTAAAAGGAAATGGTATGTGATTAAAACATATAAATTTTACAGCTTCGATGGAGGAGGGGGGATATGGTAATCAATTGTTTTAAATGGAGTTTCACTTTGTTTCGTTTTCCCTTTGAGTTCCCTATATATGAAAATACATATCTACTCTAATGTTGGTAAGTGAAAGTTATTAGAAACGCGCCATTTTTTTTTTTTTTTTTTTTTTTTTTGTTGATCGCCTGACCTCTTTCACTGAGGCGTATAGTGCATGCTCGTTTTTGGATTTTAATTTTTGTTTTGTTTAATATTCAAAACCTTGGATTGGTAGGCGACCCCAAATCCCCAGAAGGCGCCTATGTATAGTTAGGCTACTGATATATTGGCTCGGGTTGTGGGATTGTGGCCCTGGAAAGAGTTGCCCTTATTAAGTTGGGTTGGACTCCTTTGTCCTGTCCCTCTTCTGATTTATTTCAGCTTTGCTCGTATTGTTCCCTTGCCAATAACTGAACTTTTAATAAAACGCCTCGGCTCTAGGAGCCTTCAGGAAGTAGAACAATAGAAACCGGGAATAAGTTTCCTATGCACTAAAGAGCCAAGCGTTTCTATTCACGCTTCTTTGACTGGAGAAAATTACTGAACTTGAGGAGAAAATTGGACCTAATTTTTTTTTTTCCTGTTATAACGACACACCGAACTCTTCCGAACAGGAGGGGAGAGGAGAAAAAAAAAATGTTCCCCGGCTATATTTTAACGGTACCAACGGCAAGCCTCACGCACAAGCCATAATATAATAATAACAATGATTAGGCGTCTTATATTCGTCGGAAGACAAACTAATCTCTACTTCCCGACAGCTCTGTAGCATGTATTGGCGAACCTGATGTCTTACTAAGGATCAAATAAGTGGTAATAATTATTGCCACCTTGGCAGTAGCTCTATAGCCGCGACACGTTCAACCATTTTTTAATAATTGTTTTTACACAACCTTCCTAATGACAATAAATGTTAGGGCTGTAAGTAAACATCCATACCAAATCCACAAATAAAATAAACACCATAACAAAATAGTATTATTTATTTTTATTTTTTTTGAAATCTCTGCTCCATATAATGAGGTCAAATTAGAAGTTTCATGTCCGTTTAAATATATTTTTTATACAATGAAAAAATAAAATAATAAGAACGCCGAAATAATTTAGTCGACTGTACTACATGTCATGGGCCAAGACGCAGTCAGTTTATCTGATTTTTTAAATTATCAACGTTTCAAACCAAGCTTGTGGGTAATCGTCAGGGTTGAAAAATTTAGAAATGTAATATTGCATATAATAGCTAATAATGATAAACAGTGATGTATGAAAAATAATAATAAAAACATATAACTAATTTATTATCAATTATATTTATTTAGGTTATTTTATTATTTAGGTTATTTTATTATTTAGGTTATTTTATTATTTAGGATATTTTATTATTTAGGTTATTTTATTATTTAGGTTATTTTATTATTTAGGTTATTTTATTTTTTTAATGTATATAGTTTTTATTTATTATTATTTAGTTATTGTTTTACTTTATTAATTTTTTTTTTTTGTATATACTGTGTTTTTTTTTCTATTTGTGAATGTGTTCATTTATCAATATAATTATTGTCCCTGTGACAGAATATTGTATGTCTAAATAAATAAATAAAAAAAAAAAAAAAAAATTATTTATTCAATTTTTTTTTGTCTTAATAATTTTTCTGTATTATTTCACTTCGAGTCATATTTCATTGTTTTTATTACAGTTTTTACCGTTGTTATATATACATTATCTTTTATATATTTATATTTTTATGTATTTAATTTTTTTTAATTTATTTTATTATATTGTAAATGTGAATGTGCCTTACAGCTCTAATACTCAGTATCCTTAAGTGTGGTAAAACATATTATACCTCAATAAAATGATTATAAAAAAAATAATATAACAACTAAGATGAAATGATGCGAATACGCGATAAGATATCTCATTATCATTTTATTATTATTACTTATATATCATTATTTGTATGTTAATAAATCTTTATGCCCTGTGACCCCACAAGCTTGGGTTGAATCATTGGCAATAAAAAACCCTAAAAACTGACTGTGTCTTGACTATCCCTCATCCAAAAATAATATTAGAATATATATAAAAACATATAATTAACATAATATGTTTTTCTTTGTATGTAGCTAAGTAAGATTTTATTATTTGACTTTTCGAGACTGTATCCTCATTTTCAATATTTTTTTAATATTACATTATATTGTAATATTACTATTTCGTACTTCACAATAATTTGTATTACACGTTTTTCCCTTAAAACCAGAATTTAATAAATAAATAATAATTATACTGCAGACTTTTGCCGTTGCTCGAAAAATTTAAAATAACAATTGTAATAACGTATAAACTTCGTTAGAAAAAAATAAATAATGGAAAAATAAGTAACCAAATATAGAAAATAAGTAAAGTAAAAAAAAAATATTAAAAAACAATCTAAAACTAAACGTTGAGAATTGCTTTTAAATTTAGGCGGAAGTTAATGATTAAATATTATCATTACAAAAACTATAAAAATATATAAATATACTATGGAGCCATCTAATTTATCCTTTTTAACTTTCAGTGAAAGAAGGTAAATTATATCACTGTTTGTAATGTAATAACAGTATGAATTCCTCTAAGTATCAAAGCGTAAAATAGTCCAAGAATCTCCATTTTCACCCAGCTTAAAATTCTTTCGAGAATACAAAATTTACTAGAAAAATAAAAAGATGAAGAAAAAGAAATTGGAAGATTTTAGGCTAGATCAATATTCGGAAATATATGCTGGATGGTATTCAATAATATTAAATTTCCTTGAAAAAAATATTAATCTAGACAACTTTTAAATTAAGGTGTATATTTTTAAAATTTAAGTTTAATTAAATTAAATTTACTTGAAAATTATTAACTTAAATATTTTATGTTCTATGTGATCCGTTCCCCAACGAAAGAAATTCAAACAAAATTTCATCTTGAGCCTCAGAAGTTTCTGCTACATTTTATGGAAATAATATAGTCTGATACGTTAGTTTATTCAGTAGATGAAATAGGTCGGTAAATTGATATTATGATAACAATCTTATTAAATATAATACCATCTACTGATCAAGTGAATGGAGTGTATAGTACTATCATTGAATTGGATTCCATTCAGTGGTGTGCTGGCACTGAGGAAATTACTGAATGGACTTATACGATACGATAATACGATAAAACACGTATTATTTAAAATATACATACATACATATATATATATATATTAACAATTTATCACATAACTGCACCTTTTCATTAGAAAAATTGATATGGTCCTGACAACATTTTCTTAACATATATTTTTTTATTTTACCGTAATCTTCATTTCGTTAGTTATATTTTAAAATAGTTTAGGTTTACGGTGTGACTCACTGACCCGGATTTTTCCTAAGCACAATTTGTATAGGGGAGGGGTAATTAAATAAAATATAAGTAAAGTATTATGATAAGTACTAAATTTTGCCTATATTTTTATGTCTTACTATTACACACAGTACTTATATATTTTAATTTATCTCACAGAACGTAGTTCTTAGAATTTATTTGTTGTCAGATAACATCTAGTATGTTTTCACATATTTTTAAAAAAGGTTGGTAACAATATTTCTTAGGTCTTTGGTTGGTTAATTGTTGCGAAGTAATGCCGTAAAACTTTTTAGTTATCAGTGCCTTTAATTATGTATATATTTAGTTATTAATAATTATTCTTGTTGGTTGTACATAATAAGATATAAAACAAAAAATAGATAAATAAATAAGAAAGAGAGAGATAAAGTTTTAGATATTATTAAAAACTTCTTCTTCGAAGAGTAATGATATGACTTTATTTACGATTTTTTTTCCTCAATCCCAAAAACTGTTGATACATTTGCAATATTTTTTAGGTAAAAAGTGACATATAGAATCTTTAAAGTTATAACATATGGACAGAGTTTCTTTAGTTATTAAGTGGAAGTGCGTAAGCCTTATGGCTTATAGTATAGTAGTATAGTGGAGTGTTAGCATATAGGATACTATATTTGGTCGTCATCTTCTTAAAACTATTTCCTTGTTACATGCTTACATTAAGTAGATTATATGCAATATAATTTTTAAAAGTGCATATTGTGATTGTTTGTTTATTTAGGCTTTAAGGCGTAAAACCCTAAGGCCATAAACGCCTGTGAGTCGGTTATATTTGTAAACTCTTTAGAGTAGAAATAAAAAAAAAGGAATGAACAATCAAAAATTAATAATAGATAGATAGAGTAATAAATGAAAAAGATATTTAAAAACATATAAGATATATTAAAATAAATATTAAAAACAAGAGAGAACAATAAAATTAAGATTGTATTTATTTTTATATTATATTTAATAGTCTATGAATTTTAAGAAATTTTATCACTGTTTTATGTTTGATTCGTTGTTGCTTAATACTGCTGATATATCCGGTTTTAGAGATAATCGATTTAGGCTGGAAGTATAATAAGTACATTCTTGGAAAACATGATTGATTGTGAGAGAGCTATTGCAGTGTTGACAATTTTATGGTGGCTGCTTAGTGATGAGATGTACATGAGTTAGGTTCGTGTGCCCTATTCTCAACCTGGTCACGGCGACCTCCTCTCTACGATATATTGTGATTATTTAAATGTTTAGCTGAGATTTACAAAACAAATTTCCATTCTGGGGAGAGTGCTTAAAAGTTAATTCTCCCCTCAATCCTCTATGGATCCCCAAGTGCCATAAACATAATGTATTACTCATATAAAGACTGGCACTAGCCTCTTGCAAGGTCGGATGAAGTATGAAACCAAATATGAAAAATGTTCAGTCCTTCCTTACAGAGACATTCTTCCGAGATGGTCACTTCTTCAAGCAACTCAATGTTTCCGTTAAGTACAAAAGGGGATAGTTGCCGTGGAGGAACACGTTGTGATATACATCAAACTTCTTCTGTCTCTATCTTCCTCTATCTATACTGTTCCTCTTCGGGGTGGCAAAGATTTTTTTTTTCTCTCCTCTGCTCACTTGGCCCGTTTCAAAAAAGACAAGTCAGCAGTCGCCGTCAGCGAGGAGAGCTGAACAAGGTAATTTTTTTTTTGTTCAATAGGACAAACAGATGAAAGTAGAGGGCAGCCTGAGAGTTGGAGACGTGATGGGATTTCCTACGTGCTGACGCTCTTATATCAGGAGCAACCGGAGCGGCACGAATTTAAATTTCACGTCTCTTTTAGAATGTTAAATTTCCTCCCCCTTTTAGAAGCTCCCTACTGGCTTTTGGACGTTTTCCCTTGAAATCGCTTTTAAATGATGATGGAGTAGGAGATAGGCGCTCGCGCTTTGAATTGAGTGAGCCCTCTCGCGTCCTAAGGAAACGTCGCAAGAGTTGAGCTAGATTTCATAAGAGATAACTTATCCTTTGAGGAGCTCGCCTGGATCCGCTATGATATATATATATTTTTTTTTGCAGGAATTCCCATGTTTTCCTGATTCCTTAAAATGTTTCGCGAAATCGAAATAAGAACTGCCATTGAAAGAAGCCAACTGATTTGGGAGCCATCATATGAAAAGTCTACTCATTAAAATCCAGGTATAACTTATTTGAGAGGCTTTACAAGAATAGTCAAGGTGAAATATCAAATAATCTGGGCTTGGAACTGAAAAAAAAATAAATAAATAAGAAACGAAAATTTATGCTTATTTACAATATTTACAGTCAGCCGAGGGAGTTCCAAATCGGGCCCTTTTCCCCACGTGTGGAAGATAAGGCAAGACTCTAAGAGATCCCAGCGCTTCTCTCTCAGCCGCATCACTGAGATGGAGATCCTGCGGAGACTGAGAAAGGACACTAAATCCACATCTTTTGGAACTAGAACTTTTTCCTCGAAAACTTCTTCAAGTAAAGGTTTTACAGAACTTTTATTTTTAGAAAACTTTTATCTAAAAGTTCAGTCGATTTCGCTAAAAGTTCGATCTAAAGATTGATGAATTTGTAAACTATACAAGTTCAACTTTTACCATAAACCTGGAACTTTGTTCCAAAAAAGTTCTTTAGAATTTGTATTTTTTTTTAAAATTATTTAATGAGATTTACAACTGTATAAACAACGCAACTAGTAAAAATGCACACATTAGAAATAATGACATAAACAGACTTGAAGAGATACTGCCCAGTGGCTGCACTCCCTATTTAATTCTGGGTAAGAAGATCACGAGATCATCTTCTTTTCAGACGTATAGAGGGATTATCAGGAATCGAGAAAGAAGCAAGGCTGGAAACAAGTGGATTCGGATGGGACTGGAGTTTATCATGAAAGGATAGGTATCTGGCTCGGGCTTAATCAGCGGTGTATTTTAAAAACCGTTTTTCCTAAAACGTTTCAGTGAAACTATTTAAGAGGAACTTTTTTCTAAAAAGCTTCACAGAAAATTTTAAAATGGAACTTCTTAAAAGAGTTCCATAAAAATTTCAATCCCTGGTTAAAATACTAGCATGCTATAATAAGATCTTTCACATTACATAGCTCCTTTTCTCCTAATATATGGGAAGTGACATGAACAAAACATGGTTATTTGTGTATATAATATAATATTATCAAGATCAAGTCCATTCAACTCAGACAATTGGAGAAGCTTCATACATTAAAACGCCTATTAAAGTAACAAGTTACTCAATAAGTGATTAGCTGGGTGTGGGGAACCTGCGGCCCCTAAGCCGCATGACCTCCTTGAGCCTCTTGCGGCCTTCGTATTTTTCCGCTATGTTCATTAGTTTAGTAATATAATTAATCAATATGTAATTATTTAGGTTACGAAAGTTTGAAAATTGCTAGAATAAAGTTGAATATATGTATATGGATGTGTATTTAATTATTAAAAATAGCAATAATAAGTTATAAATAAGTATTGCGGCCTCCATTATCTCTGCCTAACCTTAATGCGACCGGTAATGATAAAAATATTGTTTCCCCTGGTATAGACCTTAAATGACTGAATTAATATTTAAATTAAATTCGGGACACCAAAAAATCAATTAAAAAAATACTGTGCACTTTTATTTTATTTTTGGTCCAAATTATAATTTATCTTATTTTTGGAACAATTTATGCGAGAAATTTCAGGCAGGTGGGATATTTATTATAAAATATTCTTAAGAGAACATTATATTATGACACTTTAATCAAAGCTCAAAGCTAGAACTGGTTAGGACTTGGGAAGAGTGACACAAATCTAATATCTTTTAATTATTGAGTGAGAAATAAACGTTCCTATACAAACTAAATGAAATTTATGTGCAATATATATGGAAAAGTATATTTTTATTTTTCAGGTTGATATTGTGTATAGAATTTTCATCATTTATACCAACTGTCCTATGTTTTTAGCTATGATTAAAATAATATTCCTAATGTTAATTAACTTCTTCGTGACGCACTGCACCAGAATTTTTAAAATAATTTTAAATAAAAAAAAAAATTAATAACGAAAACGAAATCCTATTGTAAAAAAAAATGATAATAGGTAAAACCTTCCGTATCATATATCTATCAATCACAGTATCTCAGAAAAATCAATAATCCAGTTATTTTGTTACCAAACTGGTATTTTAATTTAGCACATAATTATTGTTATTAACATCATCGATGTTATAGAGTGATATCATCAAAGATCTCCGGCTATTAAGTTATTAAAAATTAAAAGAAAAAATCAATCTACTCCACTTCTAAAACAACGCACAAGGAATACGAAAGGCTTTATCGACCTGTTCTAGGTGGAATATGCATCATGGCGGTCTGGTGTGTGTAGATCATTAGTAAGTCTACAAAGACATCTATACCATGTTGGAAATACTTCGATTAGGAAATGGGTTCACTCAGCCATATAGAATCAAGTGATTAGCAATAGGAAATGGGGAAAAAGACCTAATGGGCTTTAAAGTTAAGTTGTGATGATCGTAGGCGTTTAGCTTTCATAAATTTTTTTTTTTTTGTATTTGTAACAACGAACAGCGAGCCATTTTAGGACAGTTCAAGAAAAAAAAATACTGTTTACTAGATGTATTTCTTTAATACAGTAGTAAATATCATTGATAAATAAAATAAAAAAAGATACTGTTATAAGCTTGTCCCCCGTTTTAATTTTTCGTTTTTTTAGCATGATAAATTTCATAATGAGGAATAATTGTTGACCGTTGGGAGATATTACGAAGTACGAAGTACAAATAAATTATATTTATTTTCTTTGTGTCTAGGTTTCGGCATAAGCCTCAGGCCTTCATTAGGGCTAAGCAAAGACAATATAACAAATAAATACTGAGAAAATATTAGACAATAATAACAATAATATGTAGGTAAAATAATATAGTTAAATAATATGTAGTTATTTAATCTTAACATTAATAAATATGTGAAATTGGAAATGTATGATAAAATAATATAAATTTAGGCAGTTTTCAATTGTCTTTTAATTATATTAATTAAAGAATTAAATTTCAATAGAATTTCATAGTTAGTTTATTTATTTTAGCTGAAACCATGATAGATGTCAATGCATAAATGATAAATAAATAAATTATAAATTAAATTACAAATATATTAAAATATAGATATATTATGACAATCAAGTTTTGCCGGCTATTTTTTTATGATTACAGGAAATATATTTTTTTTAAATTTATTGATTTTATTTTTAGTACTTAAGTTACTTCTGGTGTAAACTTTTTTTCTGTCATTTTCCCCATCGTTTTGATTATTTTAATTGGAAAACAAATTATGAAATGTTACAATACAGAATATGAGAAAGAAATTCAGGAGTTCATTTCATTTTAAAATTCTATTTAATTTCCTCAGGTAAACATTAATGAATCAAATTTTCATATGTTTTACAAACAGAAATGAGAGAAAATGTGACCTTAACGATTAATTAATGTTTAGGTTTTGAAATAGCTTAACAATTTCCTTTATAAACTTAAAAATTTCAAACTCATATTGAACAAAGGCCAATAGGTAATCAAAATTAAGCAACGTCGAGGGCAAGTACTTGGATGGCTCGCTCACACAGTAAGCTGAGCAGGCATAATCCATGAATCTAGACGAATTCATCACTACGCTTGAACGCCACTGAATCGGAGGGAAGGACAGTGCCAGATTGGCTCCCTAAGAATATGCTATGGAGCAATGGATGGCCGGCCGCAGCATCATGGAGATCATGATCTGTATCAAAGTGAGGTTGGGAGACCCCCTCCAAGCATTTCAAAGATTAATCAATTCATCAAAGAGCATTCAAAGATCTATACGGTCTATAGCAACAACCGACAAAAAAGAGAGGTGGACATCTTGCATGTTGTTCTTAAGTAATTATATTGAAAATATATATATAACCTGTACCACTACAACCCATAAAAGGTCTGGGGTTCAGTGCTATTTAGGGAAAGCACTGTTTCTAGGTCCACGGTTGTGCAACGAGGTGATTTGAACGAGATCACGCTCAACCGCCAGGTTTTCCCCCCTAATTATTTATTTAATTAAGGGTAGAGGCTGGGTGTGCCCCAGGAGGGACTCCTGACCCAAGGTCGCCCCACGGCCAATGAAACAGATAAATAAATTCTCTGCCATGAGCCGGGGTTCGAACCTGGGACCTTTAGCATTGGAAGCTCAGTATCCTACCTCTAAGCTACCCCGCTCATATATACATATTTAAAAGTTATTCTTAATAGCATAGAAAGTTGATAATAATTTCAAATAAACTTCAATGTGTCCACAACTTAAATTATAAATTATTATAGTGATCATATGCCTCTCCAACACGGCAATCGGTTCTGCCTGCCTGTGCCTATTATTGTGGATGCCTAATCACCTAATTATCTAATCCGAACAGACATCCGAACGAATGTGACGGATTACGATATTTTAACTGCTATGATAATTAGTAGTTAGTATAAAGTTGAGACGGGAGTAAGAAAGTATTAAATGAAAGAGGGAGTGTTGCCGGCTCCCAAGGCCCTTGAAGCTGAAGGGCTAATCGTCTCTCCGGCTTCACACCCTTCTCAAGTAGCCTCGAGAATCTGTCGCCCAGTGCAGCGCCTCCGGCCATCGACCCATTCCTCCTCTGTAAACTCTCTGCTTTATTTTATAAAAAAAAAATCCAGAATTTGGTAAGTTATCCTTCACCTGCGGACAAGAGTGCTACAGCAACAACCAACTAGCTCTTGAAACATAAGTGATTATTATGATGTTTGGATTAAAACAAATATAGAAAAATTCAAACGCTTTATATATATATATATATATATATATATATATATATATATATATATATATATAATTTTCTAGTCCCATCTTTCGGGTTTGGTGCCATTTTCTCATTTAACTGATAAAATTGAAAAAACTTTTAAAAAATATGATATAAATGAAATCAGATTTGTGAAAAAACCTATTAATAAATTAGATAAATTATATAGTAGAACTAAGGATATTATTCCAAAAGAAAAACTAACTAATATTGTTTATAAAATACGATGCGAGGATTGTGAAAATAAAGCATATTACGGACAAACCTCACAATGGTTTGAACGTAGGATACAGCAACATAGACAAAATTGCAGGTCTAAAACGACAAAATCAAAATTAGCCACAGGATTATCGCAGCATACCACAAAAAATGGACATAAATTTGATTTCGGTACTGCTTCCGTGTTGCATAGAGAACAAAATATTGGGAAACGTAGAATCATTGAATCTATTTTTATCACTAAAAATCTAAAACATTCAGTGAATCAACAGACAGATGTTGATAATTTAAATACGTTTTATGCTAGCACAATTGACAAAATTAATATATAACATACTGATATAAAACAGCTGATCACTAACTCCTCCACCCCACTCCTTATGTAAGTAAATCCAGTCCTGTATGAATGCCCTATTGAAGAACAATACTTTCTTGATACCGTCTGCAAATAGAGGTATATAAATCGAAAATTAAAATATTTAAATTAATTATAGCAGTCTATTTTTAATTTATAATCATATATTATAATTTTTAGAAACCGAAAACGACATTCTTTGAAATAAAAGAATGAATTAGGACGAGTCATATCGTAATGACAAATTTTAAAAATTTTATGGCGCGGTGCATGGTAGGCGAATGATACAAGTTTATTGTCTGAGGCTATACTTGAATGGTAAAAAGTAAATTATAATTTAGTTGCAGGTTCTTGAAAATGGCTCCAGAAGCCGAAACGTTGAAGAAACATACATGTAATATATAAAAAAAAAAAAAACTGTGTTTTTTTGGTGACCTATGGCCTATAATAGACATATGTTAGATTATATATATATATATATATATATATATATATATATATATATATATATTCCAGTTTATTTATTTACAGCCAATTTTTAATTTTGTCAAGTTAATGACTACATATCTCAATTACAACGTTTCGGCTCTTTTCAGTCTAAAAGAATTTTTTCAACTTACGATCATATCTAAACTTTACATATTTCAAAATATATGGATTTTTTATATACATAAATACCCATCATGTACCTGTCCATTTCACTTATGCGAATTGCATGCGTCTACTCATACTAAAATGTTTTATTCTTGTCATGTCCACCTTTAATTATTTTATAACACCATTATTACACAAGTATTTCTTTTTAAACGATTCAAATATGTTAAAATTCCCTTATCGTGTGTGGGTGACACATGATAAGGTAATTTTAACATATTTGAATCGTTTAATAAGAAAGCATTGAGTAATAATGATATTATAAAATAATTAAAGGTGGTCATGACAAGAATGAAACATTTTAGTATGAGTAGATGCATGCAATTCGCATATGTGAAATGGACAGGTACATGATGGGTATTTATGTATATAAAAAATCCATATATTTTGAAATATGTAAAGTTTAGATATGATTGTAGATACATGATGGGTATTTATGTATATAAAATATCTTTATATTTTGAAACATGTAAAGTTTAGATATGACTGTAAAGTTAAAAATTTCTTTTAGACTTGAAAATGGCTCGACGAGCCGAAACGTTGTAATTGAGAAGTGTAGTCATTAAGTTGACAAAATTAAAGATTGGCGTAAAGTTGACCGAAAATAAATAATACGCACCGAGGAAGAAGAGTTAAATAAGTTGTTATATCCCCTAATACCAGTGATCCGGCTGAACTAGAGGAGATGGGATCTCCTAGAGTTCTGCTTTTGCAACACGGAAAGGCTTTACTCAAAGTGAATGAATTTTGTGAATACTGTTTGAAAGGATGCCTGTATTTAATTTGTGAATGAGCTACTCTATCAATATTACTGATGTCCTTGTTTGTGACGAAATATAATATTACTCAATAAAGAAATGTGAAAAAAATAAAACAAATTTGTTACATTAAATAAAATTTAAAAAAGTGTGTCAGTAGTAGTAGCACTTTGCAAGACCAAGAACAAGTCCGCCTAACTGTTTCAAGACCAAGACCAACACTGGTAAAAAAAAAAAAGATTTTTTAAATAAAAATTAGGGCAAAATAGTTACTAATACTTGAAAATTTTAGCTACTATTCAAAGAATTGATATAACCAATATATTTTGACTCCTCTAAGTTTTCATTTTGGCTTAGTTAGGTCTCTCCAATCTAAAGAATTACAGTAATATTTCTATAGTAATAAGCTAATAAGTAAGTGCAAGACTGTTGCGAGATTCTTGCGCAAGACCAAGACCATGACCAAGACTGAGTTTGCAAGACCAAGTTTCGGTCACGCATTTGGGCAACACTAGTTATAGTCAGTGTAGCTTCTTCATAAATTGAAATTACAATTATTGATAAAGCCTTGAGACTTTTCGAAACCTTGAGACCAACAGGCTTTTAAAAAATGTTTTTTTTTTTTTAATTTTAAATACGATACATTGTACAGTGTTGATAATCATAATGACAAATGCCTGCTTTCAAAGTTGAATTGATAACTTCTACGATTTTCAGAAGCGTATCATTAATTGAAAGGCAACAACGATTAATCGAGACGCTAAGTTCGATGTGCGCATTGAAATCGATTCGTCATAAGTTTTCCTATTGGCTGAGCTGAAGGGTAGGGGAGGAGAGGCCCTCCGGCAATGAGAGCATGTCTTGGGGTAGTTCTTTTGTTCCGATGAGACCCGGACGAGAATTATGCCCCTTTCGAATCATATGTAAACCTCGTTTCGATATATTTCAATATAACAAAATCTATAAAACACAGCATTAGAATAATAAAAACAAATTTGAAGGAAAACTAATATAAAGGAAATTAAGCCTGCTGAAGAATATATATACCGGAGACCATTTCATATAAAATTTTAAAAATTAATGCGAATTGATTTGGTAGTAGGATCATGGTGATTTGGCATGAAAAAAATGTAGTGATAAATAAAAAAAAATCATTATACAAATAGGCAAAGGCAAAACAGTTCTCTATAAATAATAGCATGCTGAACATTTCCCTCGCTTATAGAATCCAGGTCCGATTTTTAGTTTCTGAGATATTTTAATCCAAATTTTCAGTAAAACTCGTTATAATTTGGTTTTCGACACAATTTTTTCCCTGTTCGCCTCTCTAACACAGCGTCGTATTAAGATATAATTTTGAACAATAGCCCATTACAGAGAGTATGAAATGCTGAACAATTCCCTCGATTATAGTATGCAGGTCCGATTCTTGAGATGTTTTAATCCATATGCAAAAACACTTCAATTAATCGACTCCAGCCGACTTTACACGAGAGCGTTACACATCGGAGATCTGACGGCTCAAACTAATTCACTCTCCACAGAAAAATTGAAAATCGCGCTTAAAGAAGTTATCACTTTAAAAAAAAAAATTGGAATAGTGTATATAAATGTTGGTTCAAAACAGCTGATCTACGAAAGTTCTTCACCGATTGCTTTGAAATTTTGATTCAACGTTGCAATAGAATTCAGGAATGTTTTATATACATTTCATCACCATTCGTTTCGAAATGTTTTCCGAGAAACGTGTATCGCTTTAGACTGTAACTCCAAAATGGCTGTAACGCTTTTTATTAAACTCGCTGAAGTCTTCTCCAAGAAGCCTCTTAAATTTATGTGTATAGCATACTTACCCGAAAACAAACAGCAACAAATTTTACGATGAATTCACAATTTTATTTGCGAATAACTCAAAAAGAACACAATTTTATTCATTAATTATCAACTATGTTCTGTGTTTTTTAGACAACGAGTGTGGACAGGATTCGTTACTTATTAACGAACCCAACATATTCAAAGGGTTTTAGTGGTACAGCCGATACTCAACCCCGCCAAATCAGCCTTAACGCAATCTACCCACCTTCGCTTTGGGTCTACCCCTCGGACGCTTGCCAGTCGGTACAGCGCATATTACTTTTTTAGGAATTCTTTCGTTACTAAGCCTAGCGATTTTACATGACCATTTCATTCGCCTCAACTTAATCACCAGATCTTAATTAACAGATCACGCAATTCAGTTTTGCCAAAATTCTCCGGTTGACTTGTCCTTTCTCGGTCCGAATATTCTGCGTAAGACAGCTTTCAAAAACTTTAAGACGTTGCTCATCCCTTACAGTTTTTAAAAACATGCTCGAGGTATTCAGTTAAGCAAACTAATATCAAACGATAACGCTTCCATCCATCTTGGGAAATGAAGAGTTGACGAAGCGTCGGCCTTCTCGAAATACAACTCACCCCCTGCAAGAACTAATTTAGACGCCGATGGAATTGGCACAAAGTGTGGTATTTACAGCTAGAGTGTGGATGTGGATCCGCTGCCAGGGCTCACGGCAACAGAAAAGTATCCAAGTACCGGCGCTAGAAATAGGCGAAATAATCTAATTTTCCAGAAAGATCTGTTACATCTAAATTTATTTCGGGTTAGGCACAAGGAGATGTCATGGTTCACCACTAGCCGTCATAAGTCATCCTTTATCGCTTACATCTTGCCAGATCCTTGGCACTAATCGGGCTCTCTTTTATATATATTCCATATTTTTTTTCCTCGATTGGTTCCACTATATACATATATATTTTTACTAAGCGTTAAGGTGTCTTCTAAAAATATTCATATTTTCTGGACGAATAATCTTAAAATCGCCGACTTGTGACGCCATAATTCACCGACACCATAGCATCCAAAGGATATGCCAAAAAAAAAAAAAAAAAACCCTGCAAATATTAGACTACTAGCTAGCCAGTAATTATTTTCAGACAGCACTCTAATTTTGAAATAATATTTTATTTTAATAGAGAAGTAAAATAAAATTGTAAGGCTGATCACACTGGTCAGTTCTAGTTAGTGTCGCCCAAAATTGGTCTTGGTCTTGCACTTTGCAAGACCAAGACCAAGGCCGCCTAACTGTTGCAAGACCAAGACCAGGACTGGTAAAAAAATCGATTTTTTGAATAAAAATTAAGGCAAAATAGTTACTAATACTTGACTATCTTAGTTACTATATATAAATAATTGGTATAACCAATATACTTTTGCATTTAGCTCCTCTAATTTTTCATTAGCGCTAAGTTTCTCCTATCTAAAAAATGACAGTAATATCTCTATAGTAATAAGCTAATAAGTAACTGCAAGACTTTTGCGATACTCTTGCGCAAGACTCTCGTAACAGTTTTGCAGTTACCTATTAGCCTAGTATTATAGAGATGTTACTGTAATTTTTGAGATAGGGGAAACCTAACTAAGCCCAAATGAAAAATTGGAGGAGATAAATGCAGAAGTATATTGGTTATACCAATTCTTTACATACAGTAACTAAAATTGTCAAGTATTAGTAACTATTTCGCCTTAATTTTTATTCAAAAAAACGATATATTTTTTTAACAGTCTTAGTCTTGGTCTAGCAAAGTCTTAAAAATATATAAACCAGCACAATAAGCTTTATGTAATTTATATGGAAAGAAAATTTAAGGAAGCTGAGGTATGAATGACACACTGAAATAGAAAAAAAAATCATGAAAATTATGCACTATAAAGAATTAAATGATAAAAGATTAAAGAATAAAATATAAAGCTAATATATAATTAATTAGTTAATTAAATAATATAATTAGAATAAAAAATAAATGGTAGAAAAGTTGGCTTTTAATAAAATAGTTTTGCCACTATTTAGCATATTCATGACCGCCACCCCGGACCATCTCCTTCCTTTAAATGATAAAAGTATTATTAAAAATAAAATGATATAGTCAATAAAAAAGCCTATAATTTATTGAAAAATAACTTGTTTCGTTGTTGAAGTAGAAGAATTTCATGAAACGCTAAAAGGACTTCATAGCAGAAGACAGTGATAAATCAGAATTTATATGTCTATGATGATGAATTGCAAGAAGCGAAGGATCAGTTATCCATTTTATGGGGGGGGGGAGGGGGGCTGAGCCTCGAGATGTTTACTGCTAGGCCAAGCACCTCGACAATGTAGGAAAAGTAGGTGGGAAAATTTACAGCCGTGTGAAAATATGGAAATTCTACTCGGTTCCTCCATACGGGTCCATCAAACCTCTCCGGCATCGGAGCTACAAGCCCTAAATCATCCAAGCGACCAATACCAGACTTCCAATCTCCTCGAGTTCCCCAATCATCTTATTTATATCCCCAATTACCTTGTACCAGCCTTGGGTTTCGGAGTTCCAGAAGTTCCAAGATTCAATTACGACATCCCCTGGTGGGTTCATGGCCCATATATTTCAATTAATGGGCAATCTCGCCTATAATTATCTAGCAGATATGTGATCAGGAATGAGCCGTTGATTTATTTACAACATTGAAACTAATCGTTAAATTTTCAAACTTCAAATTTTCGGGGTCCGTTGGTGAATAATTTTATTACAGTACGCCTTCCAAAATTATAATTTTTATTGCCTGTCAGACCGGATGATGTAGAGATTAGCGCGGTGTTTATTATGCAAGAGGCGTTTTGTGAATTAAATCTTCAACCGATCTGGAATAATATCATTAATAATAATAAGATTGTTAATGTATTGTAATTTTATGACTCAGTTAAATTAGTTGTTAATAACATATAATTAATCCCATCAATAATGATTATACAGGATAACAAAAAGCAGGTTAATAAGAAATAACCAATGAGGAATAATTATAATGAGTTTAATTTTAAAAAATCAACAATGTGATAAATTAATTGAAAAATGCATCTTTTACTCAAGGAAGCATTAATTTGATATTTTTAACATCGCTTTAAAAAAGTTCTTAATGCTCGTCGAAGCTTTATAATTAAAGTAACTTACATAATTATTAATGGCTTAACTCTGGGAGGTGTACCTAGACAAAATTTCTAACAAAAAAGTTCATTTGATTCAGAACGGAAAAGGATTTAAGTCTAATTTTGTGTGATCAGGTTTTTTATTGAATAAGAAAGAATTGCTCAAAAGTTGTTCAAGATAATAAACTTTTAAGTGCACTATGGTAAAGTAGACAATATTTTTTTTTAGAGAATACTGATTTTTTTTTAAGAACAATGATAAAAAAAAAAAACAGTATCCCCACACAAGCAGTATGTCTCTGTACAGCGACAAATCCTAATTATTAACATTAATATAAAGTCAAAAATTTTCGACAGAACACATGAACAAAAAGAATTAAAACAATAAATAAATATTATTTTTTAAACATTAATATTAAACAATGATTTTAAATTAAATTAGCTGATTCATAAACACAGAAAATGAGATCTGAGCAGTTTACATGCCGACAGCTACATTTTTGCTGCAATACTTATAGGACAATATTCGAGAGTACTTCACCAATTCTCTATAATTTAAATTACTTGTTTATTGATAAATATTAAAATCTGTCTCAATAAAGGACACTTGTAATAGAGTTCAGAGAGCACATCATATTTACAAAATCAAGAAATAAATAAGGTAATTTTAAAATAATGTACAGCGAAATAAGAACAAAATAAAATATCATAATTTTCTGTACCACTACAACCCACGAAGGGACTTGCGTTCAGTATTATTTAGGGAAAGCATTGGTTTTAGTTCAACGGTTGTGCAAGGAGGTGATTTGACCGAGATAGCGCTCAACCGCCAGGTTTTCCCTCTTAACCAATTATTTAATTAAGAGTACCCGCTTTATAGAGGCTGGGTGTGCCCCAGGAGGGTCTCCCGACCCAGGGTCGCCTCTCGGCCAATGAAACAGATAAATAAATTTTCTGCAATGAGTCGGGGTTTGAACCTGGGACCTTTAGCATTGGAAGCTCAGTACCCTACCACTGAGCCACCCCACTCCACTAAAATATCATAATGAATGAAGAAAATATAAATAATAGTAATAATAATATAAAAATAAATAAATAAAATGTTCTTTTAAAAAAGTAATAAAAATAAACATCTTAGACGCAGGCTATTTACACTAACTCTATAATTAGAGATAAAAAAAAATAGTTTTCTCATATCTTCTATAGGGTTTGGCTTAAATATTTCTCAGCACTGTAGAAGATATGGTAAAATTATATTGTTTTTAACGAATTAATTTTATTAATTTTGAGTAGATATATATATTGTATCATTATTGAATTTTTTTCGGTGTATCTCCAGGAAAATACCAACATGGCCGCAAGGACCTGATTGGAGGTTGAAATGACAAGCGGAGTGCAAAAATCTTGTCGAGTCGGATTTGTAAGAGTGAAGACTGAATGATTGTTTACAATGTGGCGGATTAAAAACTGGTCTTGCTAGTTAGTGTGGGTTGCCTCTTGTGGGCGATGAGAAAGACGGCTTCATCTACTCCATTATCCGCTCCCTGCCTCTATGCGTCTTATATAATGGCACTTTATATCCCAACTTGTGTTTTATTTTTAAATATAATATAAATTTGTGACACTTATTTAGTACTTCATGAAAATAATGATTTTTCTATTATTATTGTTTCATTGGCATTATTAATATTTGAAGAACTAAAACACCCTTTCCTAAAACACAAACCGATAGATATAAACTACATAGGGGCAGATTTCAGAGGGGCGAACCCCCTCTCCACCCTCCTCGAAATAGAGGGCGAGAATTACGTTTCCTTATATTTCGAAGGACAAAAATTTTCCACCCTGTTCTCCAGACCTCTCTCCTACTGACTACCGTTTTTAGACCTCTATGCTTATTTTAAAGAACTGAAATTTGTATTTATCGAAATTCGTTAGAAAATTCATTTTCAGATTCTGTTAATAACGACAATTCATATTTAGATGGAATAAAAAAGTTACCCACCTTAGCATGGATGTATTTAGTGTTGCCCAAAATCGGTCTTGGTCTTTCACTTTGCAAGGCCACCTAACTGTTGCTAGACCAAGACCAGAACTGGTAATAAAAATCGATTTTTTAAAAATAAAAATTAAGGCAAAATAGTTACTAATACTTGGCAATCTTAGTTACTATATGTTAATAATTGGTATGACCAATATACTTTTGCATTTAACTCCTCTAATTTTTTATTCGGGCTTATTCTAGGTTTCTTCTATCCAAAAAAATACAGTAATATCTCTATAGTAATAAGCTAGTAAATAACTGCAAGACTTTTGCGAGACTCAGACCATGACCAAGACTGAGTTTGCAAGACCAAGACTCGTCTCGGTCTCGCATTTGGGCAACACTAGATATATTGAGAGTAGTAGATTATTTCTCGATTAATAAAAATAGTTTCGTATCATTTATTTTAAAACAATAAACCTGCATTAATTTCTGGAATAGCCAATGTATTGTTTATTAAAAAAAATCATAAATACATTTTTGAAAGAGCTGAATTTTAATGTACGTTTTATTGTGTATTTCAAATACAGCAAATATATCAAAAACTTTCTTATATCAAATGTAGATAGAGTACAACAATGTTCCGATTTCACAGAAGGAACATTCATCAACATTTTTAATAGTTTAATTCAGTAGTTTTAGATAAAATATGAAAGAATTTGATAATTATATAAAGAACCAATATTTTTTCTAGGTTGAAACGAGTATCCAAGAACAATAGTAATATTACAGAATTATAACACAGAAGCTAAAAATTAAAGCAAAATTAATATTGAAAATTGAATGCCCTAGAAGTTATTGAAAAATTTAATTTAATTGTATTACATTTACATCATTGAATTGAAAATAAAAAGTTCCAACTGAAACTAAATGAAAACCTTTAACATGTATTCAGCTTGACACTCCAAAAATAAATGGTGTGTAGTATTATTATAATTTATAATAATTATAGTTCATTTAAACCTTATTTCAAATTAATTTCTATTGAAAGTAGGAAGATGAGGGAAAATAGTGGCTGCGTGGTTTTTAAGAAGATTTTTTAAAGGAAGTAATAAAAAGGGAAAATATATTTTTTATGATATTGATTTATCTCACACAATAAATATTTTCTATGTACAGTAATTTAAGTATTTTTTTTAAATATTTGATTGTTTTCTGTAATGTAATGCTTTCGAAGCGTTGCGTCAACCCCACGTTTTGTTCCTGGATACTTAAAAGTATATAAAACTGTGAGAAAAGACTACGGAGACTGATTATAAAACATGCTGCGTCTTGGTCATATCGTCGATTAGGAAATTAGAAAGGGCAAGATGAATACGATGATGGAAGACTTGACGAGAATGTTAGGCGACAGACTTTCACTAAATGTTCCAACGATTCGTGGGAAGATAGGTACAGGATAAGTCCTCAAAATTTCATGATTTACAAGAGAAAAATGTTTTAAAATCAACAACAAAAAAAGAAAAGAAAAAGGAAAACAACTTTATTCTGAGACGGATTCGCTTCCCAATAAAAGAGTTTTACAGAAAAAAAAAAAGAATTACTTCAGGCAAAAAGATTGTTTACATTAAATTAATTTTTAAAAAAACCTTAAGTCAACTAACAACATATAAAATATAAAACAAATGAAATTATTTACGAAATACTTAAAATCAAGAGTTCAAAATTGTATGGAACTTTTTAGAAAATTTCTAATTTAATTGTTTCTGTGAAATAGTAATAAACAAAAATAATGTAACTTTAAAAAATAATGTTTAAACAACTAAATTGACATTGAGAAATGTATTCAATGGACATTACCTTACGAGGAAAGGTTTCAGTATTACATAAAATGTATGCAATAGGCGAATTAAGGTATGTAAATAGGTAATGGAAAATATAATTATAAAAATAATTACAATGAACTATAAGGCTGTGATATTGCGGTTTTATTATTAAAATATTATTTTATTTTTCTTGAAAAATACTTGTAAATGTGTAAATTAGTTGACAATTGTCGAGTTAATTCGAATATGACGGCATTCACGGCAATAATAAAATATATTTTTTTGTCAATAATTCTATAATTTATTATTTGCATATTTCATGTAGTATATAAGATAAATATCCGATGGATACCTAAAACCTTCTAATGTGTTTTTCCTAATCTCTAATGAATTAAATTATAAGAAATTATGGAAAATAGACAGAATTTGATAACAACCAAATGTATTTGTGATATTATATTATAAACAATTTTTTTGATATGGATTTATATTTTACTAATAAAAATAGATGAAATATTCATCTTAATAATTAAAATAAAATGCTAGCGGATCTTCGAGAAGTATCAATGATTTAATTTATTATAATGGTTAATTAAAAGCTATACAAAAATATAATTAATAACATAATCATTTATTCTATTTACTTGTCATTCCATCATCATTTATTTGATTTTTAACAGATCCTTATTTGTCTGTTTTAATATTTACTCTGTAAAATCGAATTTTCAATAAAATTTAATATAATTATCAAATATATTTTTTAGCTTATTTATAACAAAGTTGAAGGCAACAGATTTTTTCTTAGAGTTTTCTATATTTTTCCTGATGAATAAACTTTTTTTTTATTCATGAAATTTAGAATCGTTATTCGCATTTCTAACCCGTTTTATTAACATTAGATCATCTTAAGATTTGAAAAAAAAAAATCAATATTTTAATTTTATAAAATTTACATATTTTATTTTGTTATTATTTTTATGTATTCTTTTGTTATTACATTATAAGTGTCCTTAACTGAGACAGATTGTAATATTTCTCAATAAAAAAGTTATAAAAAAAATAAATAAAATTTATGACTGAACTGTTATAAAAATACGTCTCATAAATTTGAACGGAAAAAATATAATTACATCAAAATACGTGTTGAAAAACTACCCACTGGAAGTACTTTGATAAGTTTTCTTCATTAGGAGATCACGAGGCCATTTTCTTTACGATTAAACATTAAAAGATAATAACGGGATCATCTTACAGGAAAACTTTCCAATGGAAAACAACATACATGTGTCCCTTCCCTCACATGACAGATTCCACAAAATCGATTATTAATATTCAATATAATCGATGAGAATATTACGGTGAAACGTGAATAAAATAAGGAGCAATAGAGAATTTCACCGTACATCATAGCCATATAAAATATTAAGTTTTCATTTGAAATGATACCTATAAGTCCATTCAGGAAAATATAAATGGAAAGAAAAAAAAAAAACTATGATTGCCACTAAACACACAGTTCCTCATGATCATATATGATTAAATTACGTGAGGGGGAGGGGGATATATGTGACATCTGCCATGGCATTAATATCTAAACGCCCAATGCTTCGGTCACTATATCCGAGCGCTGGGAAAAGCTTGGTAAATATTTTATTGCCGGACTCTGCTAACGTACAATTTTCGACTTCTCACCGGCTTGATTTAGCAATCAGAATTTTTTTATGGACGCGATGTTTTATGTATTCATGTCACTCCGGTATTTCCTGTTGCGGTATTACAGTCTCCCTGATAATATGGTTGATGGAATATTAATGTATCGGCAACAACTAATGGTGGATTTTTTCTCTATCACTTTATTTTCTTCCGTTTTCAAGACTGAGAAATGGGCATGGCTCCATCGATAGTTGATATATACGCACATACATTCATTTTCATTTTAATATTTGATTTTGATTTTCTATTTCTAGATTCTTATTGATAATTGTCTAAATAATATTTGAGATTGTTTAAAATAATATTTGGAACTTTTAGTCTCGCTCTCCCCCATGTATATATATATATATATATATATATATATATATATATATATATATATATATATATATATATACATACATATATGTGTGTGTGTGTGTGTGTGTATAAATACGGGGTGCCCCTCACGTAAAGGGAAATATTTTAAGGGGTGATAGAAGCAAGTTTTAAATGAAATTTTAAGTATTATTTTTAATCAGTTTCGGTAGGACTGGAATCAATATTTTCAATTTTTTATTTTTGTATTATTTCGGAGCTTGAACATTTTGTCATTGCAAATTTTTAACTAAAGGTTTTACAGAACTTTAATATGATATTTTTTGAGAGATTGATAAAAAAAAAAATATTATATAAAATTTGTGTGAATTTTGCCAAAACGTAGTCCTAACTATTCAAACAAACGACAAATCAGAATCCCTTCAAGATATTTATCTATTTCACAGGGACTGTTAAAATGGAACTTTTAGTTTTGTATGTTTTTTAAGTGTCACGTTTGATGTTGAATAGAAAGCGATAAAAAAACAAAACAATTATGTGATCAGTTGTTATATCATATAAAACTGGAAAAACTTTACTTCAAATGCAGGTAGAGGCCGAGTTTATTAAAACCATTTAAACAGGACTTGTTCATGTGTTCTTGTTTAAAGGAGGAAAACTTCATCGATAGTCAACGCCATTTGTAACTTTATTTTATTTGTTTATTTCTTAAATTTATTTTACATACACACAAACTTATTTTCTTAACTCTTTTTTAATCTGTTATTTATTATGATTTGGGAAAAGAGAACTTTTAAACGGTTAAACCAGTGTTGCCCAAAATCGGTCTTGGTCTTGCACTTTGCAACCAACAAGAGCAACACCGCCTATCTGTTGCAAGACCAAGACCAAGACTGGTAAAAAAAATTGATTTTTTAAATAACAAATTTAGGCAAAATAGTTACTATTACTTAACAATTTCAGTTACTATATGTAACAAATTGGTCTAACCAATATACTTTTGCATTTAAATCTTCTATTTTTTCATTCAGACTTAGTTAGGTTTCTCTTATCTAAAAAATTACAGTAATATCTCTCTAGTAATAAGCTAATAGGTAACTGCAAGACTGTTACGAGAGGCTTGAGCAAGATCAAGACCTATACCAAGAATGAGTTTGCAAGACCAAGACTCGGTCTCGCGTTTGGGTAATACTAGTTATAGTCAGTGTAGATTGAGCTTAATGGATTATTCCTTGATTAATAAAAAAAGTTTCTTATAATTTTTTTTTTAAAACCATAAACCTGTATTAATTTTCAGACTACCCAATGTATTTCCCGTTTATTAAAAAAAATCATAAATACATTTTTGAAGGGGCTGAATTTTAATGTACGTTTTATGAGCAAGACCAAGACCTAGACCAAGACTGAGTTTGCAAGACCAAGACTCGTCTCGGTCTCGCATTTGGGCAACACTAGGTTAAACTACGCGAAGTTCTGTTTTTCGTAAAATTATGGATCATTCGCGTTTTTTTTTTTTTATCACCCTCCAATTAGACTGCAGATAACCCACTTCTAGAAAAATTTTATTGTTTAACAACATTTAAAATCATATTAATTAAGTTGAGATTCACTGCTTATTGTGTAAAGAAATGAAGTGTCGCGATTCTCTTTTTGGTCTAATGACTCTTCCAGCCTTCCCAAGGTGTAAACATGTTTTGGGTTCTTTAAAAAAAAAAAATTATAAAAATATATAGTCCAAGAATAAACAAATTTCACTGAATGAATTCTGCTAGTTTTCTTAATTAGCCTCATGGTTATTATTCGATTATGGTTCTGGACTGTGCACGTACCCCGTAGGCCAGTCTAATTGTGAATGGGATACAAAAACAAACCATCACAAATGAGTTGAGATTAATCACCGGCGTGGACTACTTGACAAATGGGTTCTCCCATAGAGGCCTAGTCTATAGGCGGAGGAATGGTGCACGGAGAATGGGCAAATTGATGATAAATGTAAGCGATGAGGGCTATATAATTTGTGTGGAGATGGAGGCCAAAGGATAAAATGTGCTGACGGGCAAGGCCCACCCCAGAGATGCTCGCCGAGGAACCCCTAATTTAGCTTGGGCCTTTTGTAAATAAAGCTATTGTTGGTTCACTATCTCTTCGACACTATATTTCTTTTGCTAATAACTGCTTATCAAAACCTTGGCCAATTTTTATCCGTTTCTCATTATTGCCTCATCAGGGCGAGGGCCATTAAAAGGATTACGGTACGAGCGAAAGCCAGGACGATTCGAAAGCGTTTTCTAAATCTAGAGAAGAGTAGATTTGAAATTATTGAGAAATGGAGAAAATATATTGTACATTTACTTGATGTTTGCATAGCTTAATAAAAAAAATATAAGCTAATTATTTTAACTTGATGTTTGCATAGCTTAATAAAAAATATATAAGTTAAATATTAATAAAAGCTAAGTATTTTTAAAACGACCTAATCTAAGCGAAGTGATGTTTGCACATCTGGTAGGGAAATTCGTGTTTAGGTATATGCTATACATATTTAATTTATAATTTTTTGAAAATAAGCATACTATAACATTTTCGAGTTTAGCAGCGCCGGTTCGAATTCGGCCTAGGCGGGCTGAAATTTTTGACGAACCCTTGATGAATGAATCTTGACCTTACCAATCTGGTTGGAATAGGTTCATTTGTATCTCTAGAACAACTACTCCGTATGCCAGAAATGGCCCGTGGTATGGAGTAATTGAAAAAAAAGTTTATATTTAGAGATTGACAAGGAAATGGAAATTTTTTCGAAGTATATCCAATTGCATTTAGTGGAGATAGGATGGTTTCGCGAAACCTTGAAGCAAAATTCCATATCCCAAATTGTATCTTTACGAAAACTTTGTAAATTAATTGGAAGTTTTGTACGTGTGCTAAAAAGGAGGCCGATCTTTACAAGATGTAATTGTGCCCGAAAACCGATGCATTTAAATATTTTATTATTGAATAATGATAATTTCAGTCGACTTTACTTTTTAGTATTGCTCAATCTCCACATATCTGTTGTTGTTTTTTTTTTTATCAATTTAGTTATTTTACTTTTATTTATTGTATACTTCTGAACCATTCAAACCCTCTTGTTTCCAACCTTTCTTCCTCTTCTATTTCTGATAACCCTCCGAGACCTCTGAAAAGAAGATGGCCTCGGGGCCTTCTAATATAGAAATATAATTGGAGTGCTTCCAATGGGTAGTTTATCTTCATGTTGCACATGTCATGTTACTTATTTCATATTTACTAGTTGTATTTATCATTTAATACAATTGTGAATTTCAACAATAAAAAAAAATTATCGTATATACTTTTTGATTATTATTTAGTTGATATTTTGCTTCTGTTATTTTATATTTTCTTTATATTTAGTGTGGATGCAGTCTTGCCTCACTTTAATTATTGTACATGTGACAGAATGTTATATTATTCAATAAATAAATTTTAAAATAAAATCTTTTTATTATTATTTTTTTCTGCATTACCCAAAATTTAAACCAAATATTGCTGAGAGGAAAATTGACTGTGAAAAGGGAAAGCAATAGTTGAGAATTCATTGGGTAGGTAGCCTTTTTCATGCGAAGGTTTGATTTGCGAATTCTTACAAACATTGTATTAGGATTAAATTCGTCGTAAAAGGAAGTCTTATGACTTCCTGTCCTACAGTATCCTTTAATAACACCCCACTTATCCCTGTTGAACAAATACGATATCTTGGGCTCCACCTGGACAAACGTCTGACTTGGAATCCTCATGCAAGACTAAAACGACAAGAAACTGCTCGACGCTTCCGCTTACTTCAACACTTACTAGACAAACACTCTAAACTTCCAATTAATTACAAAAGACTAATATACATGACTATACTAAGACCTATTTGGATTTCCGGAGTTGAGCTATGGGGCTCCACTAAACCATCGAATTCCTCTCGTATCCAATCCTTACGATCTAAAATCCTTCGTAAAATCCTCAATGCTCCTTAATTTGTCACAAATAAAATAATCCATAATGATCTTAATGTTCCATATATTTCCGATTTGGCCCCATCCAGATACCTATCCTTCCATAATAAACTTCATAATCATCCGAATCTTCTCGTTTCTAGCCTTGCTTCCTCTTCGATTCCTGATAACCCTCCCAGGCATCTGAAAAGAAGATGGCACCGTGATCTCCTTATGTAGACATAATATTTACTTGATGTATTTGTACTGTAATACAGTTGTAAATATCTTCAATAAATAGATAATAATAATAAGATTAAAATTTTTTAGAAGAATACTTATTCAGCGGTAATTTTTTTTTTTAAATATCTGTTTCAGACCCACTGTGCCAGGCCTTGTTCCTCTACAAGATGTGTTTTCCATTCCAAGGCTCTGTCATTACTCTTGCATCTCATCGACTATGCAGAGGTACACTTGGATGACTCACGACGCAGACTCGAGGACTCCTGAAAAGACATGGCGAGCGCCTGTGATTGGCCAGCTGAATTGAGAGGGTAGTAAGGAGCGGTCGTGAGGGATAAACTGTTATTATAATAGAGGTGTTATTAGCGGCTATCAGGACAGGCTGGGTAATATTATAATCTGGCGGATGGGTTCAGCACCTCGTTGGGAGGTCTCGTCCCGAAGGTAATTATATCCTCCCTTCCTCCCAAATGATAGGTTGCCCTCCCCGGCCTGGGGGGGCCTAATTATTTTATCAAGACCTGGCCCATCTTAAATAAACAAATCATAAATCATCCCCTACAACCGGCCCTCCTTCTCCTCTATACTTACAACACTTATATTTTATCATTTTAATAACCCTTTTATCCGTGGATGGCCCCACGGACGGAATACGATCTCATCTCCGAGTCGATTGCTATATCAACATCCCGGGGCCCCGGTTCTTAACGTCACTAGGCAGTTTAATGTCTCAATGGATTCTGGGCCAAACGAAACGTCAAATAAATATCTAATTCATTATAAAAAAATAACAAAAAAAAGCTCGAATGTTTTAAATAATAGTAATTGGTAATCGATATATTTATTTATTTTAATATTATTATTTCGATTTTTTTTATTTTAATTTATTAAGATTCACTATAATTATTGTCCACGTGATAGATTATTATATCTCTAAAAAAAAAAAAGGGAATTTTTTTTTTTTTTATGTTGCTTTAATCTATACAATCAAATTTATTGAGATAACTAAGAAAAAATGAGATCTAAATTTATTTTAAAAATGATAATTGCTGTTTTATAATTTATTTAAATTTTAAAATATATTTCAAAGTCTATTAAAAAAAAGATACATAAAATTAAAAATGACTGGTATGTGTTTAAATTAATATTATTAGGAAATCAGAGAATTTAAAACTTCTAGTCTACATAAAAAAAAAATGTTTATAAAGTGCGAAAAAATAATATAAATTTATTTAAATGTTCCTATATATATATATATATATATATATATATATATATATATATTTGGATATTTGGATATTTGGTAATATATATTTGGATATATATACACACATATATATTACAATAAAAATTATTTTTATAAAAAAAATTATTTGTTTAAAGACTGGCATAATCATATTACAAGCGGAACAGTTATGCAGCAATCGTTTAGTTTCCTTTATAATATATATCATATGTATATAATGTAAGAAAACTACTCTTGTAATTGAATAATTTCATGTCATTTTAAATTTTTATTTGTTTATTTGTTTTTTTTTTATTTAAATTTAAATTTTTATTTTTAAATTTAAATTTAAATTTATTTTATTCAGTAATGTAACAACCTGTCACAATCTGTCCCTGGTTTGTCGTAGAAGAGTTAAGAGTAGTGTTGCCCAAATGTGTGACAAAGACGAGTCTTGGTCTTGGTCTTGCGCAAGAGTCTCGCAACGGTCTTGCATTTACCTATTAGCCTTTTACTATAAAGATATTACTGTATTTTTTTAGATAGCGGTAACCTAACTAAGCCCGGATGAAAAATTGGAAGAGATAAATGCAAAAATATATTGGTTCTTTACAATTACATTTAGTAAGTAAAATTGTCAAGTATAAGTAGCCAATTTGGGTATATTTTTATTTATAAAAAGGATTTTTTTTTTACCAGTCTTGGTTTACCAGTCAGGCCGTTTTGTACTTAGCAAGACCAAGACTTATGCTGTATTAATAAGCATGTTAATTAATTTCGTTATAAATATAGTTCTAAAATTACAAATAAAGATCATTTAAAAAAATTGTTGGAAAGAAATCTTCAGAGTCGAGATGAACCCTTTTTAATTTACGATATTCACTTGATTCATTTTTTTAAATTTAATATTTAGTCTCTCCTGGAGTCACGCTTTTCCCTCCTCAGTTCTCTCGCCTGGTTGTAAATATTGTATATAGGTATGTATGTGTTCTTTTTTATTTATTTATTTTTATGTTATTTTATACTTATTTATTGTATATATATTATTTTTCTGTATAACTTATTTTTTTCATTGAACATAAGTGTGAATGTGATCTCTGAACACTATTATAAATGTCTTTGAGACAGATTGTAATATTTTCAATAAAAAAAAAAAAAAAAAAAAAAAAAAAAAAAATCCAGTCAGATACTTCAGTCAACCAAGCATTCTCCCCACCCAGCGAATATCAGATCCATTATCTAATAATATATGGAGATGAATGAACGACAAACCTCCCCTCCCCATTTAGGAAAAAAAAACTAGTATAAAAAAAAAACTGTTCCTTGGTTAATTATTTTATTACGAGATCCCCGCCGAGGTTGAACAAGCAAATCGTAAATCTCGAGAACCGGAGCTGCTGACTGGTCAAACCACCTCTCCGAATCTGATTGTCTAATAATCCTCTCTGACATCATCTTTCGTCAGACTTCCATTCATGAATGCTAGGCCGATCGGACAGTCAAATACTGCCATTCACAAAGTCATTCTGAACTGTGTAATAGGGTAGGCCGAAAAGAAATAGTATATATTTTTTGTTGTATTTGTAAAGCTGTACTGAGAAAAACTTATCCTTAGGAAAAAAAATTAAAATGTATAAAAAAACTAATCCCTACTTTAATCCGAACCATGGGTTAAAAAGCTAGTAAGGACGTATTTCCAATTGACCAATTATATAAGGACTCCAATGGTCCTAAATTCCAGTAATGCTGATGAGCGTGAGGCGCTGGGATCTCCTATAGTTCTGCCTCTCCGTCCACGAATGGGAGAAAGGCTTGGCTCGGAGTTCTCCTGGGTGAATGAATTATGTAAATATTGTATACAATTATGCCTATATTCAAGATGTTACTTAACCGCTCGACGTTTCCTACTACTTCAGCACTTACTAGGCATACGCTCAAAGCTTTCAATTAATCACAAAAGACTTCTATACATGACTATAATAAGACCTATTCGGACTTAGGGAACTGAGCTTTGGGGCTCCACTAAACCATCGAATTCCTCTCGTATCCAATCATTACAATCCAAAATCCTAAATGCTCCTTACTTTGTTACAAATAAAATAGTCCCTGACTACCTAAATGTTTCCGAATTGGCCCAATCCAGATACCTATCCTTCCATAATAAACTTAAGAACCATCCTAATCCTCTCGTTTTTAACGTTACTTCTTCCTCATTTCCTGATAACCCACCCAGATGGGGTTGTTTTATCTCAAATTAGTTTGAGATATGTGTTAATATGAACTTTTTTGTTTAATTTGTATTAGTGAACACATACCTGAGATAGTGCCGTGCAATTACGAAACAGTCTGTATATACGGGGTTATTCACTCATGGCAAATTCTGGAAGGTGATTCTAGAAAAAAGTTCCTTCATTTTGAACGAAAAAGAAGTTTAGTCCATTTTTTTGTTTTCTTAATGTGATCTCGTTTTCTCTTTCATATGAAGCGATGACACAAAAATTATTCAATTTTGTAATTGAAAATAGCTTCATAGTAATCTAGACAAAATTTCCTTCAAATAAAAGCAGAGTATGTTATTGTCACAATCATTTATAGGTGACATTTGAGTGCCCAAACATCGCCAAGTTATATTTTTCATGAAGTGATAAATTATTCGTGATATTTTTTTATCATCATACATACAACTGGACCCCAGATACCCCAGGTTTTTCGTCTTGGACAACAGTCTCACAACGATCTTGCAGTTACCAATTAGCCTTTTACTATAGAGATATTACGGTAATTTTTCAGACAGTGGAAACCTAACTAAGCCTGAATGGAAAATTGCAAGAGACAAATGAAAAAATATATTGGTTGTACCAATTCTTTACAAATAGTAACTAAAATTGTCAAGTTTTAGTAACAAATTTGGCTTAATTTTTATTCACAAAAACGATTCTTTTTACCAGTCTTGGTCTTGCAACAGTCAGGCCGTTTTGCACTTTGACCAAGACCGATTTTGGGCAACACTATTTAAAAGTCACCTCTATTTATGTGAAAAATTATATTACATTCTGTTACCATAGAGTACTTTTACTCAGTATATATATATATTTTAGTTTTTCGATATTTACGGCCGGAGGAATTTAAGTTCATAACAATGCTAGGAATGTTCTAGCAAATCAGCGATGTATGAAATGTTTGTATTTGAAGTAAAAAAAGTTCGAAAATTCATCGCACAATAAATTATTTCATATTAACATTATTATTAAAACGAATAACAAACCCATCAGAAGGGGCAATTTATACAGCAATAAATCCTGAATAGCTATTACCGTCGGCGGAAACGATACGTCTTGAACGGTATTGCTCTCCGGTATATTTTATTCGTAACGGTCCTTAAGCTAATGGCTTTGAAGGTGGGCCATCCCTCGGAGAAGCGAAGCGATACCTCGGTGTGGTTAGCGGTAATTGCATGTTATTATTTTGGAGGCTGTGGCATGTCAACAACTCTCTTTAGCGACCCATCACAGGATTTCTGTTATTACATTGCTCACTCAATCCCGACAGCTTCCATTATTCAAAAGGCTAATATAGAAGTATCTATTGGAGAAAGTGGATGATGGGGCTTCGGATACTGGAGCATTGGCGCGTGATACTCCCATCGTTTTACCCCTCATTTCCCTCCAAATGATAGTGGCAATTCATATTGCCTCTACACGTTCCCGTTTAAGAGGCTGAATTGTATCTTTAATAAGCCTGTAATACACCAGAAAGCTTTGAGTAGCTAGTGCATATGTACATATTTACTTTTTAAAAAATCATACAACCATACTATAAAGGTGTATACTTTAAATTTACATAGGCGAAAAGGTGGAATGGTGAAATTGAATGGAAAAAAAAAACTTTCGAATAACGCGAATTTTAAATTATTATGAACAAGTTGGAAACTCAGGTTATAAATGCAAAAATCCAAACACACAACCTGGTGTCTCTAAAATGCACGCAAAGTAATAAACCAATCCTTCAATGTTTCGCCTATTCAATCATCATGTGAGCAGAAAATCAAGATCACATCTCTCTAAGAAATCAAAACATCTATGTTTAGATGTTTTAGTACTCATGCGGTCTTGTTCTGTAACCTGGCTGTGTTGTTGGTTTTCCGCTGTTCTAACCTGAATTTTAAAACTTTTACATGTGTAAAGGTTCGTTTAGACATTTCACGAACTATGGGAAACATAATATTTCAACTTAATTAATAGTGAAATTAGCGCTGAGCCCAACTTTATTTGTGGTATCTCTTGTTAGTGACAGCAGATGAAAAACATCACAAACACTAACATAGAGAATTTTTTTTTTTTAAATAATTGTGTTTCCCATAGTTCCTGAAATGCTTAAGATGCACCTTAAAATGGCAAAGTAATAAACTAACCCTTCAACGTTTTGCATATTCAATCATCATCTAGGCAGAAAAACAAGATCACATCACTAAGACATCAAAACATGTATGTTTAGATGTTAAGAAGCCATGCGATCTTGTTCTGTCACTAGTGTTGCCCAAATGAGAGACCAATACGAGTCTTGGTCTTGCGTTCGAGTCTTACAGATACCTATCAGCTTATTACTATAGAGATATTACTATATTTTTTCAGAATGAGGAAACCTAACCCCGAATGAAAAATTTGAAGAGTTAAATGCAAAAGTAAAGTATATTGGTTCTACTAATTCTTTATATATAGTAACTAAAATTGTCTAAAATAATTCACTATTTTGCCTTGATTTTTATTCACAAAAACGATTTTTTTTTTTGCTAATCTTGTTCATGGTCTTGCAACAATTAGGTGGTTTTGCGAAGTGGAATATCAAGACCGATTTTAGGCAACGCTATCTATTACCTATCTGTCAACCAAATATCTATCTGTATGGTTCATTTTTGCCATCAAAACAAGAATTTCAAAACTTCTAAATAAAAAAAAAAAATAAAAAAAATAATGTTGTGAATAACCTTTTCTTTCTTTATTATTTTAAAATTTCATTTGTCATATTTGACAAATATCTATCCAATTTGTTATTATTATACTTTCAAATGATCATATTTTAAAAATATTTTCTAAATTTTGACAGTCATGAACCATTACCCATTGCTCATTAAGCCGGTCTGGAAATTAGGAATATCTAAAAATACATTTAACAAAACGATTACATTTGTTTTGTATTTTTCAATTTTATTTTAAAAGATGTCACTGATATGTTCCTAAATTTATTGATGCGTAAATTAATGTTCACGATCGAGTTTAGTGTTTATTCAAATAATAACTTTAATACGATAAAACTAAAACGTGGAATAATGCTCCACATTCTCGACTAGAAGAATTCCATATTTGCATTAAAATTAATTATAAAATAATTATTTTTTATTTATTTAGGCTAAGAGACTACTTCAGAGGAGTGCTTATATTTAAAGTTTTTCATCGAAATCGATTTACTACACTAATTTTTTTTTCATACATTGGTAAATAATTGAAATATATTAGCACAAAATATTTATAATTATTTACCAGCTATGATACAAAATTTAATCGATTTTGGTTATTCCTATTTCGGTTTCTAATCGCAAGATCATTCTGAAAAAGAACTTCTTTTTTTTTCACGATTTAATTAAAGGTTAGACTTGACTGACAAATTTAATACTTCGATGTCGCATAAAAATCGATTAGAAAGATGAGATCGTGATAGGTTAAGGTATCATACCGTAACGAGGAAATAAGAGGGGTGTAATGGTTGAACCGGATAGTGGTCCCTGCTTCTTTTGTATAACAGCTCATTAGAAAATATTTATTCTCTATTTGTTTTACTGGATTGAAATGAAAAATGTTTAAATTTTGAATCAATTTATTACAAACACTTCAAACGAAAACCGTAAATTAAGCAATAATCCTCATACCAGACTGAAATGACAAGAAACCGCTCAACGTTTCCGATTACTTCAGCACTTACTAGACAAACGCTCTAAACTTCCAATTAATTACAAAAGACTCATATACATGATTGTAATAAGGCCTATTTGGACTTACGGAATTGAGCTATGGGGATCCACCAAATCTTCAAATTTCTCTCGTATCCAATCCTTGCAACGCAAAATCCTTCGTAAAATCCTCAATGCTCCTTACTATGTAACAAATAAATTCATCAACCTTAATGATCCTTATGTTTCAGATTTTACCCAATCCAGATATCTATCCTTCCACGATAAACTTCTTAAACATCCCAACACTCTTGTTTCTAACCTTGCTTCCCATTCAATTCCTGATAACCCTCCGAGGTGTCTGAAAAGAAGATGGCCCCTTGATCTCCTAATGTAGACATATTAATAGAGTGCTACCAGTGGATAGTATCTCAACACGAATTTACTAGATGTATTTTTTTTTTACATACAGTTGTAAATATCATAATATACAATAAAAAATTTATTTTAAAAATTAAGCATTCAGCTATTACATTTCTACTATGTCAATGATTCTAGACCTTCTGGGTAATTTAGCTTAAGAGAGAGGGTTAATTAAGGAAAAAGTGCAATTTTCGGTACCCCGTTATTAGTGTGGCTTCTCAAGCTGGTTGTAATGATCCTGAGGATGTATCAGGCTAATAAGACCGTCTAAGTTAATTATATTCATACGAGATGTGTTCGTTGAAATTCGGTTTTACCCGAGGCGACTCGTGCGCCCGGTGAAATAATGATATTCAAATTTATGTCTCAGAGCCACCAGTGACCTAATCGAAAAAAATAGGAATAAAAGAAAAAAAAATTTATGAATTACTAGAATTTTACTAATATGACTATTTATTTTATAATTATTACACATATTAATATATTTAATCTATGTAAGATTATTTTTTATAAAAACCTTTTTAATATCATAGTCTTTACTTACAATTTTAAAACATTATTATAATAATTGAAAATTTATTATTTTTTAACGTTTCGGATCCATTAGCCATTTTCAAAAAATGTTTTTCTTTTAAAAAACAACAATACAAAGCATTAGTCGTTATTCAATATTACTAAAACCGTTTCTTTAAAATATATCCGTATATAAAATACTAATCTACGGTAGTAATTGCTTTATTATATATAAAATGCTTGGTTTTATTTTTATTTTTATTCTAAAAATCCACAAATTTTCTCCACCTTTTTTTATTTTATCAAAACTTGTTCCTTAAATTCTCTTTTCTCTATCATCCTGTATTCTACACTTAGAGCACAGTCCAGTTAAAATGAGAAAGAAAGAGAAAAAGAGAATTTGAGGAGCTCGTTTTGATTAAATAAAAAAGGAGGAGCAAATTTGTGGATTTCAAAACAAAGAATTCTATATATAATAAAACAAGTACTGCCACGGAGTAGTATTATATCTATAGAAATATTTTAAGCAAAAATTGTTTAGTAATATTGAATATTGTCTAATGTTTCGTTTTGTTGTTTTTTTTTAAAAAAGAAGATTTTTTGAAAATTGCTGTTGGAGCAAAAACGTTAAAAAATAATAATTTTTTAAATATCATAATAATGTTTTAAAATTGTAAATAAGGACTGTTGTGAGATTAAATAAGGGTTTTATAAAAAATAATCTTATATAGATTAAATATAATAATAATTAAAAAATTTCACGTAGATATGAATAACCTAAAATCTTTAACAGAAACAACATGCAATAAAAAGGACGGCATTTAGCAGAATGTACCCAATGCACAATATATGCAAAACAAAATAATTATATGTTTTTAAAAAAAAATATATTAAGTACATATTTTTTTCTTGTTTTGTCCTAAACTTAACTTATTAGTACGAATGTGGATTTATTATATTATTCTTCTTGCATATTCGATATTTTGATGTACTGAATATCATTTCGGCTAGTACTATTTTTAAATTAATATAAATAACATTATTTTCTCTTTAACAGTAAAATATATAGAAAAAGGAGAACAATTACCAGAATAAATCCGATCAACAAAATATATTAAAAAATTAGTTGAAAGTTTTAGAAGAAAATATTTAGTACGTACATTTTCTTTTTGGTCCCAAAAATAATTTTCTTCTACATTTTATGCACCCAAAAAATTACTATTATTTTTTTATTTATTTATTACAAGTCTTTGTTTTAAATATGTTATATAACATTTACCCAGAAATCGATAAATATTTCTAAAAAATCTGGATGAGCGCGGAAAATTGCATATTATCTGCTTTCATTAAATTGTTTAAATAAAATAATATCACGAAATTCGTTTCAAAATACTTATTTTATTTTCTGCACTTTTTCTCCTCTTATAGCTGATGAAAGCCAATTGTTCATCTGTTGGTTCAGGTATCTTATATGGAAAATTTAATTTCAAAACCAAATAATGGTTGTGAAACGCAACGTTTCCATTTTAGAAAAATTAAATTAAATAAAACAAAAACCAATAAAGAGAACAAAATCAAACTAAACTCATAATTTGATCAACATGTTGACATAATTTCAATATTTTGAGATGGATAAAATGTAGAATAAAATAATATTTGGTACAATAGACAAAATATACGTATTTATTTGAAAGATTAAAGGTTTTCAAGGCAGTTTAAATTTGACCTTGTGCAGTTACAACAAAACAACTAATGTGGATTGGTTACTTTCCACCAAATGCAGTGAAATAATTTCCTTTTTAACATGAGTGAATTATTTTATTAATATAATTATCGACCTTTTTATTTTCAATATTCTGTCCGTTGGATTAAAGTCAGCTATAATGAAAACATGTTAGAAAAAAATAGATATTTTGAAAGGAATTTCGTGTTGATATTTTCTTTAATCTAATTTAGGGTGAATATTTTTCCGGTGTTTTAAAGTAATATTAACATAAAAACAAAAATACAGATACATTTACTATGTTAATCTTGATCAGAGAAATTAAACGATTTGTGCTAAAAAAAAATCCTTCCTTTTCATTTTAAATATCTATAATTATTTTGTCATTGGCCGGATTAAATGTTAGTATGATCATTAATAGTTTAAATTTATGCAAAAAAAATCTCCATCTATGCTCATTTTATTTCCAGATTTAATTTCCATCTCGAAGGCAACGAATTCAAAATAAAAAAAACTTAAAATTTTTTAAACGTTTCAGAGTTGTTAGGAAGCTCAATTAAGGGATTTATGTAGGTGCAAATTTGATTCCACCATGCTACGCTACAACTATCGATAATTTATTCGATATCGGTCTCAAAACATCGATTAGTCCTAATAAATCTTCATCTATAATGGTTCCCTGAGAGGAGGAGACAACGAAAAAACCACCTACCAGTTTTAAACAAATCGATGTATCAGTTTCGGAATTTTTCTTCTTCTAAGACAGGTCTTCAATATATTCCTGTTTTATTCTTCTTTTCATCCCACACATTTTGGACTGTGTCCCGGGTATCGCTAATTGACGATGTTTATATATATGCTTATATATTACGTTTGATTAACATAAAAAAAGGTGTTCGAGATCCAGATATAAAGATTTAAATTCATACATATATAATAATGGAGGCTTCTCTTTGATACCTAAAGCCAGTTCTACGGTCCAAGGCATACCCTTCGTATTATGGGATTAAGGAAACATATAAAATAACAGTTTTCTTTGATTAAAATTCTACTCGAAATGAAATAGAAAAAAATTTTACAATTTTTTTTTTGTTGAAAACCGAAATTAAGCTTATAAGGAAATACGCTTGGTTAACAACAATACATGGCGATACGCTAACTAAATACGAGATTGTTTGAAATTCGAAATCTCTTATAGGGTCGCATATTGATTTCTATATCTGCTAACACATTAGTAATATACGTTTGATATTTAAGGTTTAAAAATTCCTACTTCGTAAACCTATGAATCATACCTAGCATTTTATAATAATATTCCGTTCATCCCTGTCGAATACATCCCTAGAACACATCAGTCTTACCATTCACACCTTATTAGCATACAGCCACCACCACAATGTCAACACTACAATAATACGCATACAATCAGTCACACAGGAGTATCCTTTTTACGTATCAAGTCTAAATATACCATATAAATAATAAACTGACCCAAACATACGCAAGGTTAGCAATGTTATATCCCATAGTAAATAGAAAATCTAGTCTAAAACCAGAGACAACTGTTCTTATTCATAAAACCATACTAAGACCCTTGCTAATGTACGGACGTGAAGTCTGGGGAGCAGCTTCAACTACGAAAAGAAAAAAACTACAATCCTTTCAAAACAAGGTATTAAGAATTGCAGTAGATGCCCTCTGGTTCATAAGAAATGCTCAACTACATCGAGAACTAAAAGTGGAAACAATAGATGAATTCATCAAAAAACGATTTAAAAAATTCCATACGCAGCTACCAGCAGTTAAAGGTGCAGTGGCCTACAACTTAGGAAACCCAACCTCATCTCGAAGACTGAAGCCCAGACTGATCCAAGACATCATGTTATGAACAATTAATAATTTTCTCTTTATTAATTGTAATTATTCAATAATTATAATGTATAAATAGTTAGGGGTGTCTTTTGCAAAGACTATACCTCACCAGAACAAATTGTTAAAAATCACCAAATTGTTACAACAACCATGTAAGGCCCACCAGGCCGATCTGGTAATAAATAAATTTATAAAAAGTCTAACTAGTTTAGAACTTCTACACCTCCAATGGCAAACATTTTGAGGTATGACGAAGACACAATAAAGTTAGTCTTAGATTTCTTGAAATCAAACTATTTGTTTACAAAAATATAAAATCTCTTGAAAATTTAATCCGGAGATAAACGAAATTATTTTACAGGCCTTATATTTTATGATCCTGATGATTATTCGGTTATTATAATCCTGATGTTTTACGCCTTAAAACCCCAAAAAACAAACAAATTATCTAAATTTACAATTAATTACACATCTACAAAATCTATGCGACGATTATTAACCTATAATTGAAATTAGGATTTAAACTTTAAGTAACCATAAAATTATCCAGTTTATAACACCCTTACCCATCAAAAACACTGATATCAAATACTATAAGTAATAGTGTTATACATTTATTTTACTTTTATTACGCAAATGTACCTAATATTCTTTCAAAAATCCTTATAAATAAATTTTAAAATAAAATTCCTTAAACAGAATTTTATACTTAAAATTTACCATCGACCAAAGACACCATCGAATTTAACGTGGATCCCCTTTTTAACAATTCAGTTTCCATAAAAAAAATTATAAATTTTTTCTTTAATTTTTTTAGGAAGACAAAACACTTTTTTCTTTAAAGGTTTAGAAAAACAAGATTTTAATTTATTTTTGCAAGATATTAATTTATTTTTCTACTATTTAATTTCTCAGAGCTTTATAACCGTTGTCAAAACTTTCTGAATATCATAATAATGACATTGCATGTAACTATAAAATGTCAAAAAAATAATCAAATTTACAAAGCAACATTTTTATAACTTTGATTTTGTTTATTCTTTTAAAAATATAGATAAGAAATGTTGAGATAATGCCAAAAAAAAAAGTACTATAAACTTCGCCCGCTTAATTTTTGACACACATATTGTTAGTAAGGACTAACAAGTGTTATTATAATAAGTGTCCAACCTCGAAACATTAAAAAGAAGAAAATTAAATTGATAAACTGGAAGGCGGTGTTTTGCCAAATTTTGTAAGATAAAACTTTGAATTTTTCGTAAGTATTAACTGTTTGTGTTATCATAAAAATTCAATGCTTTTTCTTTATTAACTTTTGATATTTTTTTCTTTTCTAGAGGTTTTACTTTTTCTTTCTAAATATGTAATGTTTTTTTTTTTTTTTTTTATTACAGCTATAAGTATTCTTGAGAACATTTTATTTTATTTTCTAGATGTTTATATGATATTTAAATTACTGTATAAATTGTTAAGTTACTTTTTGGGCAAATATTATTTTTTTTATATTATTTTTTTATTATTTTTATTATTTATATTTTTTTTTGTTCATTATTGTTATCCTAAGGGGACTTCGCTCTAGAATACAGTTTATTTTTTCAAAATAAAATCTGATGTTTTGCCAATTCGAAATAGCTTCTATCAAGAAAATTAATATTAAATATTTTATTTTTTAAATCATTATATTCACTAGAAAAATTATTTCAATTATGGGTTTTTTTTCATTAGTCAAAACATGGTTTAATTTAAATATTATCAATAAAAAAAAAACAGCTGTTATTAAAATTTCATAGTTTCTCATCAAACACGCGATTCCCGGAGTCGCATTAACAACAGTCGAGTTATTAGAAAGGAAACCAGTGTGTGGAAGAGGAGAAATCTCTTACGATTTGAACGTATTACAGTGGCAAAGGCTGATGAACAGGTGTATAGAAGAATGAGGGTATCATAGCGGTCATTACGAAAGGGGGGAAAAAAAGAAGTACCATCTAGGGGCGGAGGGGGGGGGGGGAAAGAAAAAAGCAAAACAAGGTAACAATAGAAAAGTAATCATATTTGATTACTGTGTACCTAGGACTCCTCAGGTAGTTGCGCCTATCGTCTTAACACTACATTAGTGAATAATGTTTTTTTAACAACATAATTCCATCGACAGTTGGACCTTTGTTGGTTCAGTTGATTCTATATTGCCGTAATCGTCCTGGGTACGATTGTAATGTGCGACATGACGTATTTTAAAAATTTATAATTCAAGTTTAAAAGGAAAAAAAATATATAAGCAGTCCATCCTGATTATCCAAACCGAAAGTATCGATAATATGCTAAAGTTCATTAGAACAGGAGATTCAAGAGGGGGCAACTTGCCCCGAGATTCAAGTAACCCCAAATTCTCCATTTTTTTTTCTATCCTTTAAATATTTATAAAAATTAAAAACAAAAATCATACCAGACTGAAACGACAAGAAACTGCTCGACGTTTCCGATTACTTCAGCACTTAATAGACAAACGCTCTAAACTTCCAAATAATTACATAAGACTCATATACATGACTATAATAAGGCCTATTTGGACTTACGGAGTTGAGCTATGGGGCACCAATAAACCATCGAATTCCTCTCGTATCCAATCCTTACAATCCAAAATCCTTCGTAAAATCCTCAATGGTCCTTACTTTGTTACAAATAAAACCACCCATAATGAACTTAATGTTTCTTATGTTTCAGATCTGGCTCGATCCAGATACCTATCCTTCCATAACAAACTTCAGAATCATCCCAACCCTCTCGTTTCTAATCTTGCTTCCTCTTCAATTCCTAATAACCCTCCGAGGCGTCTGAAAAGAAGATGGCTTTGTGAACTCCTAATGTAGACATATCATCAGAGTGCTACCATTGGGTAGTTATTCAACAAGTGTATTCACGTCAGTATATCCATATGTTCAAATTTACTAGATGTATTTCTTTAATACAGTTGTAAATATCATTAATAAATAATAAAATAAAATAAAAATATTTTTTTAGGAATAGAGAGAGATACAAAAATAAATATATATAATTGATACATATAATACATTACTATGTGGAGACTTTTCCCGGAATTAAAATAATGTGAATAGGGTATCAATCTTTGATTAAGTCATGAATCCCTCAACCAAAATTTTAATCAATTTGAGAGAGAAAGAAAACTTTTAATTAAATTATATCTATATTTAAATTGAATTACATGGAAACCTCATATAAAAAACTTGCCACAAGACAATCTACCCTTTGTCACGGTGGATTAATCATGATTTTTTATTAAACTGTTCACTGCACAATGAAGTCATGAGGTGCAGACAAAAAAAAAAGTCAAAATTTAATATAAGAAGTTCATAATAAGTAAAATAATAAAAGAGTGATGAATGATTATATTTAAAAAATAAATAAATTAATATCACAAATTTACATATTATATCCTCTTTATCACCTCAATAGGTGACAGGATTGATAATTTAAACAGGAAAAAATTTATAAATATATATGATATTATAATTTATCATATGTACATTTTAGGCCATAGGTCACCAAAAAAACACAGTTTTTTTTATTATTTCCTGTATGTTTTATCCAACGTTTCGGCTTCAGGAGCCATTTTCAAGAACCTGCAAAACTAATTTTAATTTAATTTTTACCATTCAAGTACAGCCTCAGACAATAAACTTGTATCATCCACCTACCTATGTAACTAGAAAATATAATATTATAGTTTTCTAGCTCGTTTTTGAAAAAAAAAATATAGGTTATTGGAAGTAACTGATGTTTATTAATAATCATTTTATTTAATTTATAATCATTCTATGAGCATAAAATAATATTATTTACTTAACAATAAATAAATAATCGGCATTATTTACCTTTGTTGAGTAAAATATTATGTCCTATTAATTTAATCAATTTTTTTCGATATTAAAGAGGACTTTTAATCCGCTATTCACCTCGAATATATAAAATACTTTAATAAGAAACTGTAAATTAATGCTCAAGTGATTCACCACCACCTTAAAAAACAGATGCTTTTGCAAGTCTTTTTGATCACTTGCTAAACGCTGATGGGGTTGCAACACCAAAGAGGTACTTGAGAAAACAATATCATAAGTAATTGGATAAAAACTGGGGTAAGAAATTGCCCATCGCCTACTTTACATAATAAAAGGAGGAGGAAATTCCCTCCTATTATCATGATAAGCCCGTGAAGGAATTCATTTAGTATTTTGTGGTTTTACGCTGTGAAGTCTTGAAAACATAACAATAATAATAGCACACACAAGTGGTTAAATTAAGTTCTAAAATTTGTAAGGTAAGGGAAGAGGGTATATTTTTAGCAGACAATTATTATAGAATAAATATATTTTTATAAGATATTACTATAAATAAATAACTACAATCATAATTAAAAAGTTTTCTCTACTATAAACCATTTCTTAACAACAATATTAAAAAATACATTTTAATTTCCTTATTCATTGAGGAACGGTTGGTATGATACATAAAACATCTGAGAGAAACTGCAATGACAGCATTTGTCTTGTTGAAACCTTTGCAGTGATATAATAAGGATGCATTCGATACGGCTTGGTTACCCAACGTCAACACATGGTGGTACAGCAAAAATTATTATCATTTATTTCCAAAAAAAAATATGGTTACCAATATTAATAAAAAATAAATAGTGGTTCCGTTTGAAGAATTTCCATAAAAAATAATTAATATTCAAATTCAGCTATAAAATTGATGCCGGAGGTCTCGAAACAAACGAAATATCTTATATTGTACAACTTAGAATTTTATAGAAGCATATTTCATATTTATATCGGTTTAAAGATGTAAAACTATATTATTATAAATTAAATAATGTTCAATATATTACCTCATTATGTGTATAATATTATATACACACTTAATTCATTTTTTTTTCCTTGCTTCGTATCCTAGTACCAAAGAGGTCGCTTAACCAACTTTTTAAGAACTATTGTAAAACGTCATCAAAGAAAAAACATCCATTAGTTATACTAGAACCACTTGCACATTTAAGTTGATTTAAATTACTAAACAATTATTTTTAATTAGAAATTACAGGTAGTTCCTTAATTACAGAACGTTTATATAAAATTAATTAGGAAAAAAATGTAAAAATTATGGTAAAAGGGATGATATCTCTATTTTCCCAAAACAGAAATGATATTGCAAAACGTTAAAAATAAATAAATTATAATAATTGGTCTGTGCGAATAATACACAAAGAATATTGGTCAGTGAACAAAGAATAAAATAATATATAAAGAAGGAAACATTTGAAAATATTTTTGCTGAATACGGTTTTTTTTTAAAACTCTCATTCTTATGTGATTAGTTACTGCATTATATTATTAGTTTCTTGAAAATTTTAATTTTTTTTTTTAATAGGTAGTACGCAATGAAAAATCTTTTTAGATTGAAAAAGAAAAAAATCTGGTGTGTCCACTCACACGACTTTCCTACCAATTTCCGAAAGGTTTTCATATCTTTACATATGTCCATCAAGAAACAAAAAAAAGTTGAATTAGATTTATTTTCCTGAAAATTGATCAAAGAAGAGATTTGAGTACAATTTATTCGATAGAATAAAGCAATGTGAACCGTAGATCAGTGTAAAAATTTCAATACCATATTGCTGATCAAAAACTTTATGCCATAGCCTAATTTTGTCAAACAATAATTTAACCTGTTAAAGTAGAGGAAATAGTGAAGGTTGTGTGATGCGGGCAACAGATTTTCTTACTTTCACTTAGTTATCTTTTTTCTCTCATTAAACCTTTTCTGACAACAAGATATGAACCCGTAATCTTACATTGGAAATTGAATAGCTGTAACTTCGTTAATAGTTGTCCGAAATAAACGATTTTTATATAGTTTTGTATGGAATTTCATTACCTTTCAAAAAACAGGCTAAAATGCAATACTTTCCTTACCTAGTATAGGCAGGAAAGTAATAAATTAAAATAGAAAATAGAATAGGCTGTTTCATCTCTAATACTGGTTCGATTCCGATGATTTTTTTTTTTATTGGTCATTTAATTACCTTTCAAAAGTTTATTATAAATTTGACCATAGAATATATACTCAGCGAGTTAGGGCACAAAACATTTTTCTTTTCTTTATAACTTTGTTTCATGAATTTTCTTGGGAATTTAGTCCATATTCAAAAATTGAAACAGCAATTATTAGAACATTATAGGAAAGTTTCATCAAAATCGTTAGAGCCATTTTCGTGCTGTAGTCTATAGAAAAAGATGTTTTTCATTAATTGCGCAGCAGCTGTTGCGCATGGAGCATCCATTTTTTGTCACATTCATCATTAGTCAAAATCCTACAAAATAAAAAAAATCGGTTCAGTAGTTCCCTAGAAAATCTTGTCTGAGACTGATAGATTAAAGGCTAAAAATGTGTTTTTCGAACTCAGGGGGCTCTGAAACGTATAGATCCATCAAAAATTTATCGCATATCGAAAATTTGACCCGATTGCAATACTTTCCTTACCTAGTATAGGTAGGAAAGTAAAAAAAACAAAACACTTTTACTATTGTAAACTGTTAACAAGACATTTGTGGGAAAATCAATTTCACTGCAGAATAACGGATCGCGTTTTAGGCAAAAACGTGTAATTATGTAATATCGTGAAACCGTCATTAGTGTCGGTGGTTCTGTGACTGATGACCTCACGATTTATGTCGCATTGCCATCGTCTCTTATGCCTGGTGTAATTTACATTTCACCACAATGGAAATTTCACCGAGTATCAAACACAAAATTTCACTCGATCTGGTTAACTCTGTGCTCGTATAAGCAAATGGACTTCGTATACTAGTCTTAATAGAATCGTCGAAAGATAACGAGCTTGCTACATCCATACAAAAGATTGTGGACTCTATCTCTGAAGATGGCCGATTGCGAATCTAGCGGGACGAAAATCCAAAAATGAAGTTCATGATTGCGATGAGAATCGTATTCGTACCATTAGGTAGGATAGTAATGAACAAGAAAAGGCATGAATAATCCGAGGACAATGCCAATAGTTCACTTGGAAATCAACTAATTAACAACTTTTCGAGGGGCCTATCCCTCCCTAGGTCAATGGAGCATGCTACTAGCCCTTCTCACATGACATGTTATTTTTTTTTCAATTATTGAAAACAATACGAATGAAAGTAGAATTAGAAACATTTTGTATCATTCACAAATAGCACTTGCTTTGTCTGTTTTGTGTTTTCTTCAAACATTTTGATGGCGCCAAACAACCCTCCCCTCCCCCCCCCCCGCGGACACTCATGTAACTTCAAATCATTAAGATTTAGAAGATACGGTATTACATTTTGCCACTTAGGAGTTAACAGTTTACACATGTTGTAATACAATTGCACTATTTAGTAATAAATAGATACTATTTATTTCATAATTTAGTACAGTAAAGAAGGTAATTAATATTACGAGTTTTTCATTTTTTTTTATTTTGGGCAATTTCAGACAGTTTAATATAAAGTAGGTCAGCGACGTTCACCTATACAGAACTGATCCACATTTTTACACCAGCGTACGCCTTAAATTATGGTTATTTTTCTCTTTTTGTTCTTGCGTTTTCTTTCTTTCCCGTAGAAATAATATAACGTTTTAGTTATATTATTAAAAAAAAAAAATAGATGAGAAAATTATTGGTGAAGGGAATGCTGAAGACTACTCAAATACTAAATACTACTTGATAACGTCTCTAATTTTAACCGAAACATCTTTGTTAAAATTATAAAAGAAATAAAGAAATTGGCGATAAAATGTTCTTTTAGACGAGAAAAACATTATAATCGTAAAAAAAAAAATAATAAATAGATAAGAACCTAATCTAATTGAAAAGTAAAGTAAATATAGTTTAAAACATATATATTTTATTAAATCGGTAAGATTATCAGGCTCGTCAAAACTTATTCAAACCGGCTTTTGACACCGTCATAAAGGAGAGGTAATATAATAGAAGGAACAGGTACCCATTTTTCCCCCTTTCACCACGTATTAAAATTATATATTTATGTTTGAATTTTTCAACTCATCCAATCTGTACGCCTACGGTGAATCTTATAACTGATTATTAAGTTGCCTCCTTCTACACCTAATGTAAAACATTTTATAGCCTTCGTTCTAAAGGGAGTTGAGGCCATCCCGTACAACATGGCAAATAAAACTCCTGACAGGCACAAATTATGTTCTTTATAACGACGATCCCTTTTTCAAGCAGTCTAGCAAGCCGATTTGCCCTTGAGTAAATATGAAGGGATGGCAAATAAACCGCGTGTGTGTTTAATTAGGATAGAATGAATTTGCACTTAAACATAATTTTTCAAAAATAGTACTCGAGGGAAACATTATAACGTTTCAAATTACACGAACCCAGTAAATATATTAACCCTATTACAAACAATGTTTTAAAGACATGAACATTCCAACTCAAACGATTATAGAAACTATACTTCACGGACTATAATATTATAAAATACAAAAATAATAATAAAAATCTAAATGTGGTTGTAATAAACTCATAGTCACTAACCGGACGGATTAATTACGCTTAGTGTTGCCGAGAAATGCGAGTCTTGCCAACTCAGTCTTGGTCTTGGGCAAAAGTCTCGCAACGGTCTTTAATTAAATGAACAATTAGAGGAGTTAAATGCGAAATTGGATTGGTTATACCAATTATTTACATATAGTAACTAAGATTTTAAAGTATTAGTAACTATTTTGCCTTTAAAAAAATCGATTATTTTTACCAGTCCTGATCTTGGTCTTGCAAAGTGCAAGACCAAGACCGATTTTGGTCAACACTAATCACGCTGTTCTAAAAAAAAAATCTTTCTCTCCCTTGAGAAATTTTTCCGGTTTTTTTTTATTTTCATGTGTGCTGAGTTCGAATCTGAAGTTCAAAAAAATTAGGCATCATTTTCGAGAAAATAAAGGTTGTTTTTGACAAAAACTGAAATAGCATGCTTTTTCCTACTTCATTTATTTATTTATTTTCTTGTTAATCTTAAACATGTTGTAGTACATTTAAATTGCTTCAAAATCAAATAATTTTTCGTTGAAGTTTTAATAAAAGAATTCCCAAAATGTCAATAATTAATCGGACAATAATTCAACACCTCAATTAAATTTAAATTAAAGCTTGAAAACTTAATTAGCAGTAAATTATTAAATGTATTGGGATAAGTCGAACTAATAATGTTCTTTAGCTTGCTCAATTGATCTTGCATCAATGTGTCCAAATTATAATTTTGCATGTTGAATTCAGTTTACAATTATTTTTAATTAATATGATTCTAAATATTTGTTATAAACGTAAACTCTTTCCTTATTTTTAAAACGTTTAAATCAACTAAGTAGTTTTAAAAATGAATTAAATAAATCAGGTAGAAAATCAATCAGTTAAGCACATTAAAGAAAATACAGTTTAACTAAATTTAATAAGTATTGTATCTCATTTTTATTCCTACCGAGATAAAAATTAAAATTAAGTTACTAGAAACATATAAAAATATGACGAAATGAAACAATTTTCTTTTTTACTTACGATTATAAAACCGACTTTTAATTCAGTCAGGAATATAACAATATTGCAACATTTAGGGAACTGGAAAATATATTAATTTATTTTTATACAACACAGGTGATTTATGATTCATATATTTTCAGTATATATTTTTATTCTTAATATAGTTGTAAATATCCAAAATAAATAAAAATTTAATGATATTTAGAACATGAAATTTTCATTGCCGAACACCCCTCTATTAAAACTGTTAGCACACATAAAGAATTAGAAGGCAAATTAGGAAGGCAAAGTGATTCTGAATTATCCGCCAACTCGCTCGTTCTCCTTAAATGCAAAATGTCGTGCTAGGGTTGGGCCGACATGTTTGTAGTATCCAAGAAAGGGAAGGAATGGGTAACGCTTAAAATATTTAAACCATGGTCGTTATCTTTCACTCTACTTGGTATCTTTACAGTGTTTTTTTTTTTAAAGCACATTCCGACTATTGTATAATTGTTATATAAACGAAACAAATTGAGTTTGTTTGTTAATATACCTTCAAATCATTGCTAAAATAAAAAATTGTAATTTCTACAAAACAAGAGAAATTATAATAAAAGTACAATAAAATTGTTCGGCTGCCGAACTGTGTTGAGACACAATGAAATGACCCAGCAAACTGATCAGTCATAATCAATAGTGTTTAATAATAAAGAACAAAACAGATAATGTTTTCAGGGACTATCATCCAAAGTACTGAATGTTATAATTTATTCATTAATTGTTGCAATTTTCTCATTTCCTTCATTCTGACTTCTGCCCCTAGAGTTCACAACAAAGTGGTCCGAATTAATAGAGGTGGTGTTTAATGTTGCCCAAAATCGGTTTTGGTCTGCACTTTGCAAGACCAATACCAAGATTGGTAAAATTACAGTAATAAGCTAATAGTTGACTCCAAGACTGTTGCGAGACTCTTGTGCAAGACCATGAACAAGAACAAGACTGAGTGCGCAAGACTCGTCTAGGTATTGCATTTGGGCAACATTAGTGGTGTAGTAGGATAACTAGCGAGTTCAAAATAATATATTCCACCAATCTCTGCAGATAGCTTTCCACACCCTGATTTTCCGAAATATTAGCTGTTAGAAGTTGAAGAACTTCTTCAACTAACTTCTAAATAAATTATCGGAGACTCCTTTCTTTCAGCATTAAAATTATTATTATTATTATTGATTAAAATTTTGAGGTAGAAAAAATAATTTCAAGTGATTCGTACTTTTTTTATTTCGAGTTGTGTTCAATACAATTAAATGTATTAGACTCTTTAGTATGACTAGTCATATAAGTTTAAAGAAAAAACATTAAAAATAAAAATCATTTATCTCCTAAAGTCATTGATTTCAAAAATCAAATTTTATTTATTAACTAGTCAAGAAATTTAACATTGGTTTGTAAAATTATTCCCTTATGTGTTTTCTACACATAATGCTATTCCCTGTTTTCAAATTATGTATGTATTTTTTCTAATACAGTAGAATCGCGATTACTGACCAGCTATACATGTAATCCAATTTATTAGGAAATATATTTTCACATTTTCCGTGAGGTAGTATTTACTTTGTTCATGACAGAAGTGGTACAAAATTTCCTTTATTTACATTCTAATTTTAATTACGTAATTTAAAAACAATTATGTTTTTTTGTAATTTTAAATATATATCCATGTAAATTGGATCTTATCTTATATATAATTTTATCTTTAAAAGTTAAAACCGATAAAGCCATATTTATTTGTTGAGAAAGTAAATAGCCTAGCTACAGCTCACGTGAAAGGAGGAATTGGAATCTTTCATATAAAGCCTTTCTCAATTTTTTTTAAACTGAGAATTCGGTTTATTATTTTCACGTGTTGTATTAACTCTATCATCTTCATTCAGAAAGAACGTCGAGTTTACGCTGTCATTCCCGGATCTTACCACTTGAGAAGAGTTCGAAGAAGAAGTGATGAAATGAATTAAAAAAGAAACGAACAGTAATCGTAAAAATCGAGAATTTTTCAGTTTAAGTTAACAATTATAACTTCCTATTTTTATTTACCATATTATTTTATATATGTCCTACTATCCAGAAAATATTATACAAATTATGTGTTCCCGTTGTAGTTTTATGAACTTTGTCTTTAACATTTCAGTTGTAAAACATAATAAGGAGCAACACACTTATTGACCAATAATTGGTTGTATATAAGAAACGAAAAAATGTATTTCTGTAAAACGGATATATTTCTGATGATGGGGTAACATTCCTCAAAACGTAAGACAAATGTAAAATCAGATAATTTAAAATATATAACAGAAGCAACGAAGTCATGATTGTAAATGACACCTGTAATACAAAAATATTCTCAACAAAAGAAAAAAACAAGAAGAAATTGTTCATTTATTAATTTTACCAACCCTTAAACAACAAGAAACCGCTCGACGTTTCCGGCTACTCAAGCACTCTATGCCCCCAATTTATGACAAAAGATTCTTATAATAAATGACTCTAATAAGGCCTATTTGAACTTAAGTTGTTTTTGAGAAGGTTTGGGGCTCCAATAAACCATCAAATTTCTATCTTATCCAATGCTTACAATCCAAAATTTGTTACCGATGTGGCCCTATCCAGATACCTATTCTTGCATAATACACTTCAGAACCGCCCGAATCCTCTCGTTTCTAATATTGCTTCTTGTTTGATCCATGATTAGCCTTCGAGGCGTGTGAAAAGAAGATGGTCCCGTGATCTCCTAATTTAGACATTTTATTAGAATACTACTGATGGGTAATGTCTCTACAAGCCTTTTTATGTAACTATATTGCTCTGTGTCACATTTACTGTGTGTATTTTTATTTTATTATAGATGTATGTTCCATGATTTAAAAAAAAAAAAAAAAACCTCTCCTTTGAAATTTTCTTTTATCCGGGATAGATATGACCTCATCTTTACGGGTATGTGAGTCACTAATTTATTTCTTTTTTGAGGAGTACTCAAAATACTGACAATGTTTTCGGTAAAAGCTGTTCTGAAACCAGAGGAATAGCCGCTCTCCGCGGGGGTTGAAAATTATTAGAAGTTAAATGAAGCAGAAGTACAAGTGGTTCACGGAGGCCGGAGCAGCTGCAGAAAAGGGTATTTACTTTCTGATCTTGAGACATGGGGGAGAGGGTGGGGGAAGAGAAAGGTGGGGGAGGGGGGTGTTTTTGCCCCAGTGGGTGGCCACCTGCCTACAGCTCCTTCCTCTTCGGCTCTTCAATTAGCCGAAATAACTTAACTAGGGCCATCATCAGGTCAGATAAAGAGACTGTTTCTTGTTGCCGATGTCATCTCGGCCTACCTGCCCCGATGGTATATATGCTTGACCTGGCAAACATGTCTAATTATCACTAATAACGTTGTCGTCTCGTCTCGCGAATGGAACCCTCCATTTCGTCCCTGGTTCTATTGCTTTGCGTAATTATATTGTCTTTTTATGGTTTATTGGCGAATAATGATGTCGATGAGGAGCTGTAACAACTGTACTTGTTCTTCAAAGATATGTAATTAGGGAATAATTATTCAATCATTACAGTTCATTAGGATTTTTTTTTTCTTCTATTTATTCCAACTGACGCTACTGACTGTATGTGTCTACGCTAGCTCGTATTGATCTTATCGTAGGATCATCTATACCATCTGCCTCCCAAATAGAGTTGCCCAAAATCGTTCTTGGCTTTGCGTTTTGTGAGATCAAGACCGAGACTTGTAAAAATAATCGATTTTTTAAATAAAGATTAAGGCAAAATAGTTACTAATACTTGACAACTTTAGTTACTAAATAGCTATTAGTTACTATTTAGCATTCAACTCTTCCAATTTTTCGTTTGGGCTTAATTAGGTTCTTCCTGTCTAAAAAAAATACAGTAATATATCTATAGTAATAAGCTAATAGACTGGTGCGAGACTCTAGCGCAAGACCAAGACTGAGTGCGCAAGACCTACCTATACGACTCTTGGTCTGGCATTTGGGCAAGACGACTCCCAAACACCGGTCTGCCGAAATTTTCATTGATCAGATGGCAACATTTTAAATATTATTTTAAAAATAATAAAACACTCAAACACAATGCTACTACAAATTTTATTGTGTGGCTATTTTCTGATAGAAGAGTCATTTTAAAGCTGCAAAAATATATCTAAGTTTTAGAACTGGTAAATTGTCGTTTATTGCCAGGGATATTTAGCAGCGGATCCTGTATTTCCAGGGAATCCAGAAAAAGTGGTTGGATTTTATTTATTTATTATTCAATAATGGTAATTACTCTGGAAAAAAAAAACCAAAAACTATATAAAATATGTTTAAGTGACGGGGGCGAGATGGCAGGGCGGGTTAACGCGTGTTCAAAACGCGTTACCCTACAAAAAGATAAACCAAAATATAATATGATAAAATAGTCCGGAAAAAATACCGTATTTTTCCCGGATGGCGAGGAAAAGAAGGACCAAAAAAGAAAAACTGTTTAAGTGGTCTATTTATTGATTTTTTTTAAATAAATTTTTTCTTGACGTTTGCTTTCAATTAGTAGCTGAAATATATGCATTATAATTACAAAAGAGAACGTACTGTAATATGGCATTGCTAGTTATGTAAATTTCAACCATGAAGTAGAGGGCTCAAAATAAAGAAAATTGTTACGCGGTTTAAAGTTAATAAAAAGTTTTGAACATGCTTACAATGTATAATGAGTAACGTAAAAATGAATATATAATACTAAAATGTTAATTAGCTTTTTATTTTCAGAATAGAGATAATTTTAGAATTGTTATGTTGTTTCATATATGGCTTTTATTTTGTTTTTTCTTAGCCATTACATATTTATTTTATAAAAAATAATCATATCTGTTTTGTTTTATTTTATACATTTGAAAAAAAACATTGTAATAATTTAAACATATTTTTCTATGCTGTAGCCAACTCCGTTAAAATTACTCCTTAGGGAGATGCTTTTGTCAAATTAATTTATGTCAATAAAGCTTATTATATATATTGTTACACAAAAATTATAATGCTATATAAATACATGCTCATGAATATTTTCTGTCGGTATTAATATCCTTTCGATAGATCAAATGTAAATTTAATTTTTCATCCAAAACATCGAAAAATGTTTATTCAAATCTTTTTATATATGTCGCTACCACGTTTTCCTAAATAAAAAAAATTCTAATTTAAATCATAATTATACATAACATTCATAAAAAGAAAATTAGTATATATTCTGTTTTTGATTCGTAATTATATTGGTCATCTAAATTTAATTATTTTCTAAATAAAAAAAAGATATATCTCATTAATGAATTATTGATTTGTTAGCGTGTATATCATTAGTAAATTCCTGAAGTCAATACATATATTCATTTACTAATATATTAACGGAATAAAATTAATTTTAAATAAAACTAGTGTTAGTTCAGTGGTTGATAATCATTATTGGCAATTTCGTTATTGGCAACAAATTAACATTTATATTTTTATTAATATACACTGTTTCCAAATTATTTTTATTTATAACACTAAAGTTCATTAATAGCCATTAAACAAAACAAAAAAAAAAAAAGAAAGAATATCGATTGAGGTACTGAACTGTTTTTTATTTAACTACTTGTATAATGATAAATAAAAAAAAGGCTTTAGTCATTATAACGCTCGTTTGTAATTTTTTATGGTTCGTAACTTCAGTTTCTTAAATATTTACGGACAGTAACATTTTAATTATTATCAAACAGTATAACAGTAACATTTTAACAGTCTTAAAAGTTGGTTCAATCTGTAATAATTATTTTCATTTCATTTTAATATGAAAGTTAAACGTTGTCATGAAAACATACTTAGTAAAAATGCGTTTTCTCTCATCTAATCTTCTAGTTTTTTTTTTTTAAACCTAATTTTTACTCCAAATTATTTTTAGAGGAATGGAATTAATACTGAATTTAAACTGATTTTTTTTTTAACCATACCGTAAAAACATAAGTCTGTATTATTCTTAATTACTACTCTCGTTTTTTTTTATAATCTCAGTTTACAAGAAAGCAATAGACAAAACTAATTGATCAATACAGATAATCGCCCACTCTAGTAAACCATCAGGAATAAACAACTTGCGTAGAACTTATAATTGTATGGGCCAGTGAGTTCATTCAAAGCCATGTCATTCATATGTTTTCAATGAGTCAGCATTACTGTCTCATCTTTACAATCACACGTCTTCGAAGATGTCTTAATACAGTCGTTATAGAAGCCTGTGTTTAGTCCATCAGAGTTCAAAGTTTAAAAAAAAAATTTCGATTTAAATAATAGGTACTTTATTATTTATGACATAATTAAATATAAAGCGGTGGAGATATTGGACGTAGTATATGTTGAAATAAATTTAGCGTACCTTCCTTACGGCATCAATATAGATTATTTTTAATTTTATTTTTTGTCAATAAAAAAACTATAATGACCAAAATAACGCATGCTCTGGACAATTTTACTTCCAGCCAACTGAATTGATTGTAGGGTATAAAAGATTTTTGTTTTCTAGCAATAGTAAAATCTATTTGATCAATAAATTTTATTTTTAATTTAATTTATTTTAAAATAACATATCTTAATGTTGGTTGATGACAGACACAACTTGAAAATATTTCTACTTTTGTATGATCATTAAGTTAAGTGGAGCGTTCCCACCATATCTTTTTATTTCCCGTTTGGTGTCAGATTTTTTTTCTTTTTAAATAATGATATTTAATCAATTAACAATTAATCATAAACATTTCTTTTTATACTTTTTTTTTGTATGTTGTAGTATGTGAATATTGGGGGATTAATAAGCCTAGGCGTGCTGGAATTAATAGATACCTCATTATCCGTGTTGGTAATCCAATGATACAAAGTCTGAAGACCTAACTGTTCAAAGACTCGAGATCAAAGTCGCGAAAGCCACACAGGTGGGTTTACTCCCCCCCCCCCCTTCGCTCCTCCCCCACACGCCCAGATCAATTTGGATTCCATTAGTCACTTTTACCTGCGTTTCCTACCCCTAATTCAATTACCGGAATAAATTTAAATTTCCATTAAATTCTGGTAGATGAGAAACAAAAAAAAAATCGAAAAATAAATTGGAGAGGAACTTTGAGCAATTTTGACATGTTTGAAATAGTTCTGATTTTTTTTTCTTCGTGTTCGAGGATGTTCGAGGAAGAAGAAGCAAAATTGAAGGGGAAACAAGGTAATCTTAATAGACACTGAATGAATAAAAGTAAAATTCTAAAAATAAAAGTCAATTTAACCATAGGGATGTTGGAAACATATCGGTATTCAGCTATTTTCATAAAAATATATCGTTATTTGTCTCAGATATTTTTAATATCAATATTAAAATTTAACTAGAGATACCTGTATGTTTTCCATATTATTATTAATAAAATAGCAGCATCAATTATCGAATAAATTAATTAAAATTCATTTACAATCATGTTATTTAACAATAATTTACTTATATAAGCATTTTTGAAATAGTTTCAAGTCTTCGAAGATAATTCAGATTCAAGCAATTGTACTAGCTTATAGTATGGTATTTAAAAAATATATATTAAAATGTCATTTATTTTGGTCCTTATAATTCATAAATACAGTATGTGTGGAATAATAATTTAACTAATTTTTATCTATCTTGGTAATATGTTATTTTTCTCTTTGGTTTATATGTATTTAAAAGTTTGACAGGTTTCAATCATTATCGATTTATTTTTTAATTTCTTTCTTTATTTTTGAATAATTTTTGGGTAGAGTAATTAATTTTTCTTTAGTTCTCAGTGACACTTCTTTTTAGCAATAGTTCTTTAGTACAAAGGTTTTTTTATTGTTATAAACAATATTTAATTATTTCATTATTATTATTAAAGCTATGACAAATTTGAAGCTTCAATTAAATATTAATCCTAAAAGAGGTATGCCTGCGTCTACGATAATTATTTTAATTTATTAGTACTATTATTTATATTTTCTTCCTTCATTGTGATATTTATTTTGTTCTTATTTCGCTGTATATTATTTTAAAATTACCTTATTTATTTTTTGATTTTGTAAATATAGTGTGAATGTGCTCTCTGTCTCAACTTTATTATAAATGGCCTTTATTGAGACAGATTGTAATATTTATCAATAAACAAATAATCCAGCAATCCTATACGTATTAATGTATTGAAAAAAACGACATATAATTTTTTTTTTATTTATCATTCTATCACTTTAACCTCTGATAATTTTTACCTGTTCTTATCATTCTAAAAAGAATACACACACTAAAATTAAGTAGCATAGACGATATAATAAATCGTAAAATATTAAATAATAAAAATTTTAAAATATAATGTGAATAAATTTTAAAGCATTGTCATCATACCTTGAGTATATCTATATTTGTAAATTCGTTTCTTTAAAGACATTAAAGAGGGGGAAAAAAGCATTTGGGAGCAGACAGTATTAAAATAAATTGTCTTTTGTTTTGATTTTTTTTTAATTAATAGATACTTTACTGGTATTTAATACTAGTAATGCAGCTGAGTTAGAGGCGCTGGGATCTCCTAGAGTCCAGCCTTTCCTTCCACGAGTGGGTGGGACAAGGCTTGGCTCGGAAATTTTCAATGAATGAATTTTGTAAATATTGTATAAAAGTATGTGTGTGTTTAAGTATTTATTTTTATTTGTTTAGTTTATTTTAGTCTATATACATTTACTTTTAGTATTATTATTTTGCTATTTATTTATTGTACATACGAGTGTGAATGAGCTATTCTTCTATCACTGTTACTGTTTTCCTTAGATGTAACAGATTGTAATATTTCTCAAAAAAGATTAAAAAAAAAAAAAAAAGAACTACTTCAGTAGAATTATCACAAAATACCAATAAAAAATTGGACAAAGTTATATAAATTTCGAAAAAAAAAAGAAAATCACTGAAGACCGAAGCTAACTATTATTTTCTCTCAAATCAGGATCATTAAGGGACAGGAAACATTTTGTAGATGACGATGTCTAGATAATTTTGTATCCGTCCACACTTTGTTAAAACCATTCCTGCCACACATAAAAACATCCTGGGGGTACTCAAACCAGATATTTTCGAATGCCTTTCATTAAGCTAATTCCGAAGAAATATCTAGCGAGTGCCCTAATCTGATGGACCACCCATAGTACCATTAAAATATTTTTATATTGCTTAAAAGGCCTTGCGGGATAATAAAAGCTAGAAATATTCAAGAACCACGCGTTCTGATTTATTTTTATAATTTTTTTTTTTCATTAATCCAGAACGTGATTACATGTTACTGAAATTGACTTCATACAGAAAATGTTTGTGATTACTTTATATTACAAAAATCTTTATTTCATATATAATAAACGCAGTAAAAAAATGTAAACTTGTCCAAAACATCTCATAATATTCTAAAGAGGATACTTAAATATTTAAGATACTTGAGGTAGTAAAAACCATCGTAATCGTAAACTGAAACGTTTTAAAAATAAACTAATTACATAAATAAGGGAAAAAAAATTGAAAACCACAATAGTTTTATAGTCAGGCCTCAAAAGATCCACTAAAAATCTCAAAATTCACATTTAATAATTATTCGGTCAATTCTTTTATTATCAGGATAAACGTGTAGTCAGATGAAAATATAATATAAATCAGAGATTGAAAAAGAAAAAAAACTTTTATTTTTAAAAAGTTATCATCGGAATTTTAATTGTCGATAGTTCTTCAGTTCTTTTACAACTTGAACTTTTTCTCTTACAACTCTTCAATTAAAGTTTTCGCAAAATTTTATTTTATTTTTTTTTAATTTATTTAAAATTTCAGTCGGTTTCGCTAAAAAGCCATTCTAAAAAATTATTTTTATTCGTAGCAACTCATACAAACGACACATTTCAATCATGTGTAATTTATTTATGTCAAATTAGAACTCTAATCTAAGCCCAATTACTGTTTATTTTTCATTTTTTGGAACCTTTTTTAAGAACTCGAATAAATATAAAAGTTGAACGTTTTCCATAAATCTGGAATTTTAATACAAAAAAAAATTCTACACAAACATTTAAAATTGTACTTCGGTCCTTAAAAATTGCACAGAAACTGTTAAGGTTTCAATCCCTGATATAAATACTTAAAATAAATTAAAGCTATTAAAGCATAAATACTGAAATAGCTAGTACATCTCACATTAACAAATCAAAATATACTTCAATTTTTATATCTTCCAAAAAACCATATAATTCTAATGTTTGTCATTTATTTAAAACTTGATCTCATTTTTTTTGTTATTTATTTGTAACATATTTCCTACCAACCCCATACATTCATAGCGATTTCTATGACTAACCCATTAGAAAATAGACTTAATTTTTAAAAGATGTACTATTTTTATTTTAAAATATTAGGATGAAATTAAGATGTATGTAGTGTATGGAGAAAAGGTTTGGTTTATGCAAATTTGTTTTTCGTTTTTATATTATTTATTTATAAAATATAATATATCTAAGATATTACAAGAAATATTGAAAATATGGTTTAAATAGGATAAATTGGATGATTTCTTTGGCTAGGTATCATTCAAACATATGATATGAAGTATTAAAAAAATAGCTGAAGTTTTTAGAATTTATCTCTCTATGGTTAAAGTTTTTTTTTTTTTCATATTTTTTCCCTATATATTTTCCATTTCTATATTCAAAACTTAATTTTGTTAATTTTTATTTCAAAGTATTGCACTAATTTAATTTTGTTATCTCTCTTCTCTCTCATTCTCTTTAATTATTAATGTTCTAGTACTCACATACATATTTATAAAAAAAATATAAATAATATTCAATTATAAATTATTAGTTTTTCATTCTTTTCACTTTATAATTTTCTTAAGTTCATTTGACACAATATTTTTTATATAAAATAGTTGTATTTCGCCAGTGTGCCGCAAAGTTGCACAAGTAATATAATAACAATAATATTTAATTTCAATATTTGAAGTCAAAATTATTCAGTTAGGTGAATAGAAATTTTGAAAATTCATAATTTTAGATTTATTATCAGAACCAAAATTAAAATCAATCAAATTTAAGATAATATCTGTGCAAAATAGCATTTGTTTACTTTATGTTATAAAAAATATGGATAAAGATATTATTATAACCTAGCTTTAAGGATAACTGGGATATGAGTTTTGTTTAGTCATCATGTAAGAGAAAAAATAAAAATGCATTATGTCTAATTGTTTGGGAATATTTTATTTTTTAGGCACCAAGAAAACGAACCATATACAAATTAAAGTGAAAATGTTATCATTGTTGTTAGCAATACACTGATACGAAAATGTAAGGCATGATATTAATATAAATTCTTATTACTAAAATTAAGTTTTATTTTTTAAAAATATAATGTTAATATTACTATAGATACCTATATTTTTTCAATATTATAAAATGCCAGCATCAATTATCGAATAAATTAATTAAAAATCATTGACAATCATGTTATTTTACAATAATTTAAGCTATTGTGCTAGCTCATACTATAAAGGTTATGAAGTTTATTATGGAAGGATAGATATCTGGATTGGGCCAAATCACGGAACATTAAGGTCATTGTGGATGATTTTATTTGTAACAATGTAAGGAGCATTGAGGATTTTAGGAAGGATTTTGGACTGTAAGGATTGGATACGAGAGGAATTTGAAGGTTTGGTGGAGCCCCATAGCTCAACTCCGTAAGTCCAAATAGGTCTTATCATAGTCTTGTATATGCGTCTTTCGTAAATAATTGGAAGGTTAGAGCGTTTGTCTAGTAAGTGTTGAAGAAGTCGCAAACGTCGAGCGGTTTCTTGTCGTTTCAGTCTGGTATGAGGATTCAAAGTTAGACGTTTGTCCAGATGGAGTCCTAGGTAACGGATTTGTTCAACAGGGATAAGTGAGGTGTTGTTAAAGGATACTGAAGGACAGGAAGTCAATGGTTTAGGACGAAGTAAAATTCTAAAAATAAATGTCAATATAAGCATAGGGATGTTGGAAACATCTCGGTATTTCGGTATTTTCTTAAAAATGTATCGATATTTATGTCAGATATTTTTAATATCAATATTATAATTTGACTATAGATACTTACATCTTTTCTATATTATTATTTTAAAATGGCAGCATCAATTATCGAATAAATTAATTTACAATCATGTTATTTTACAATAATTTACTTATATAAGCATTTTTGAAAGAATATAAAGTCTCTGAAGATGATTCAAATTTAAACAATTGTACTAGCTCATACTATGGTATTTTAAAAAATATATATTAAAATGTCATTTTTTTTGGTCCTTATAATTCATAAATACAGTATCTGTGGAATAATAATTTAACTAATTTTTATCTACCTTGTTAATAGGTTGTTTTTTCTCTATTATATGTATAAATTGACAGGTTTCAATCATTGTCGACTCATTTTTTATTTACTTTTTTAAAAAATAATTTTTGGGTTAATTTAATTAATTTTTCATTATAATTATAAATCATTATATTTTTTATAAATATAATGTTACATTACATAAAGGGATCCAACTGCGTTTGTTTCCCAATTTATTTTCGTCTTTTGTCACCAAGGTTTTATGTAAAACAACACAAAAAATATATTCCAAGATTATATGATATATACCGCCACCCATAATTGGGCCCAGGAGGGCCGCGGGGGGCTCGAATATATTTTTTATTTTCAATTTTTTTTTTTTAACAATAATAAAATAAATAAAAAAAGCGGTAGCCATAGGTCCGATAGGAATGTCGAGGAATCTGGTTTTCCTTTGAGTGGCTGTTACCAAGCGGACTCTGTTATCAGATAGATAGAGGCTGTGTTCAATAATATCTATCTGGAGAGCGGTAGGTGGGGGGGGGGGAAGGAGATTTCTTGTGGTGGGGGGATGGGGGGGTCGGAATGGCGCCGGTCCCGCAATTTATTCATTGATATGTCCCGGCCAAATACCTCCGCCCTCCTCCCGATAATTGTATTCCCTGTCCCTACCGCAGCGTCCCCGCTCCTGGTAGGTGGTCCCCGTCCCCACTCCCGGGGACGCCGAAGACGTTGGTCTCCGTAAACTCGGAGCGTCCCGGCTAATAGGGGTTGCTGCGGATCATCCTTATCCGTTGCCTTTTCTTAAAGGCTGATAAAATTACAACTTCATTCATTAAAAAAAATAAAATTAAGACTGTCCATAGTCTTCAATGAACGTTAAACTTGTTTATCCATATTGTAGGTTTCCGGCATGTGAGGGCATATTGGAAAACTTGAGAAAAATTTTTGGTTTTATGATAGACAAAGCCAGACCATAATACTAATATACTTGTGGATTATTTGGTTATTGATAAATATTACAATCTGTCACAATAAAGGACATTTATAATAGAGTTGAGAGAGCACATTCACACCATAACACATTCACACCATAAATATACTTGTATAATTAAATACAGTTGTTATTTTTTATTTTATTGCGTACGTCTGTTTTTTTTTCTGATTTTTAAAATATTAATAAATCTTTAATGTTCATTAGTGTTGCCCAAAATCGGTCTTGGTCTTGCACTTTGCAAGTATAGTGGGAATAGAATAATTATTGAGTATCGATCTATGGTAGAGGATCCGGCGGTCATATTCTTTTCGCAGGTTTTTTTTTTTTGTCACCTTTAATGGATGGATTGATGGTTTTGGAATCATTAATGGACATTTATCTGTTTTAGTACATATATTCATGTTATAACATACACTGGCTCACAGTCAAAATTAGTGTTGACCAAAATCGGTCTTGGTCTTACACTTTGCGAGACCAAGGCCGCCTAACTGTTGCAAGACCAAGACCAGAACTGGTAAAAAAAATCGATTTTTTAAAAATAAAAAATAAGGCAAAATAGTTACTAATACTTTACAATCTTAGTTACTATATGTTAATAATTGGTATAACCAGTATACTTTTGTATTTAATTCCTCTAATTTTCCATTCGGGCTTAGGTAGGTTTCTTCTATCTAAAAAAATACAGTAATATCTCTATAGTGATAAGCTAATAAGTAACTGCAAGACTGTTGCGAGACTCTTGCGCAAGACCAAGACCATGACCAAGACTGAGTTTGCAAGAACAAGGCTCGTCTAGGTATCGCATTTGGGCAACACTAATGTTCATTAAAATTGAAGCAATTTTACTAGCTCATATCCTGGTATAGATTTTTTTTTTTCTAAATTTACAATTATTTTGGTTTTTATAGTTCATAATAATAAAATTTTACTCGACTAATTTGTTTAAGTAATATTTTATAAGTAATACTGCACAAATGCAACGCTAGTATTCAAGCATATTACTCATTTTGTCTCCTATATAATATTTGAATTTGAATTTAGTAGGTTAATGTTTTTATCGTAAAGTTCATGAAGAGTAAAACACAGATCTAAATATTGTCGAAAAATCGCCTAAATTTTTCATATACTTTGCATTCAAAGGCTTCAAAATATTCTACATATATTTTTTGTTTTCGGTAGGTTTCTCGTACTACAATAATAACATTATTATATAGGAGAAATCGATAAAATATTGTACTAAACTTTTAACGTACCTAATGCATACTGATTACCTTCTGAGGTTTTATACCGTATGCCTAAAATTCTTATGAAGTTCAACGATTTCAATAATTATTTATAAAATTGTATTATTTTCCCTTCTAGAACGAGAAACCTACCGAAAATAAAAAATATATGTAGAAGAAAAATTCATGAAAGTATATGAAAAATTTAGACGATTTTTTTTTTCCAATATTTAGATCTGTATTTTATTCTTCACGAAATTTATGATAAAAACATTAATCTATTGAATTGAAATTCAAATATTAGTATAATTGATAAATTTAGTAATCTGCTTGTATATTACAGTAAACATTTACATTAGTGCAGTATTACTTTTGAACAAAACATTACTGTCTCTCTAATTGATATAATATATTATTAACTATTTTAGTATCTAATGTTAGTGATTTTAAAGCTTTTCACTTTTTAAAGCTTGAAATTAATTATTTTATTAAGTATTTATTAAAGCTTTAGAATTGCAAGATTTTTAATTTATTCTGCTTACATTGGCTTATCAAAAGTATGAATTTAACAGGATTTTTAAAACAATTAAAATAGTGGCAAAATAATTAAATTAATTATTTTTAAACAGTAGACTTAAAAATGTTAACGTAACGAATATAAATTTATGACGTTTTATAACAATATTATGTACATTTGATCGGATTTTTATGAATGGTAGTAGTACATCAAAAGCCACCGCTAAAAGTGCGTATAAATAAAATAGTCCGAATAGGAAAAAAAAAAATGTATAGAATGAAGGATCAATATCAAACTAGACGTAAAATGGCTCCCGAAGCAAAAGGGCAGTCATGCATTTCGCCTGTCTATTGAACAGATGGCATCAATTCATCTCCATCAGTGAAGAAGAAGCATCAATTGATCAAGTCTGCCAGGGGCTTAACGTACAATCTTACCTGCATCTAAAATTATAGTCTTCAGCGATTTATAAACATAAAAGGGGGAGAGGGGGATATTTTTTAAATTAAGTCCATCAAACGAATTGAAATATAGGGCATTTTTTACCTGAGTATCGTCAGTTCATTTTTTGTCCATTTTCAAAAACTGTTAGAATACTTTAAAAAATGTTCGTTATTCGTCAAATACATATGACTTAATAAATTATTGTTCTATTGAGGTTATAACTTCAATCATAAACTTATTGTTTTATTGATTGTAAAATTAAATTTAAGAATTATAGCTCAAATTTATTCGATAAAATTTAACAAGCAATGAGAAACTTTTGGCCTCGTGAAAACTAATATATAATAGTTAGAAAAAATTTAATTGTTACAGTCAACCTATTTCGTGTTAACTTATTATTCAATAATATCTCATAAAACATTTAATCTTTTATGGCATATTATTTCCGAAAAATAACCGTTTTACATAAAAGTAAATGCTACTAAAAGTACTGTAACAGTTCTAAAAAATTCAACTTAAAATGAACTTGTGATACTTAAATAAAAAATACCCGAAATATATAATAGTAATTCTTTGGGCTGATCTCAAATACAATTGCTATTCACAACAGTTCCTTCAATTATTAACTGTAAAAAATATTTCGAATATTTATTAACTATCAGGCCTGAAGAATGGTTCAACGTCATCATTTTTATGAACTGTAAAAACCAAAATAAATGTCAGTTTAAAAAAAAAAAAAATTCTAACAGGGTATGAACCGGTAAATTGGCTTATATTTTAATAAACATAACTTCAAAGACTTATCATTTATTTAAAAAATCATGGCTGTAAATGTATTTTAATCATTCTATTCGATAGTTGATGCTACCGTTTTATAAATAAATGTATATCAAATATTATTTTCAAGAATATTATTGAATGAATGTTAAACAATATCTGAAATTCTGAATCCTAAACGATTTAGATATTTTTTTTATTTCTTAAATTTTGGTCCTTATGTATCCTTGCCATTATATCTCAAAGATCAGTCCTTACTGATTAAATATAGATACAAATAAATTGGCAATGCCGGTAATATATAATAGTAATTCCTTAGGCAGATCAAACTTTTTCTCACAACTTTTTCTCACAACGGTTTCACAGATTATTGCCTTTGATATAATCAAATATTTAATAAATATAATAAAGAGGGAGGGTTGCAGCCCGGGTAAACTGAATCCGCATAAAATTAAAACAAATACTATTAAATTTAAAAAAAAAGAAAAGAAATTCAGTAATTTTGATGAATATTCTCTTTCTGCAAAGGTGATTAATTCAAAAATATTAGTTTTGTTAATATTTAAAATCCTGTACATAGATTATTAATGATAATTGTTATTATTAATATTGGTATTATTGTTTATATCATACCTACGATACGAGGGTTATGGTTTTCATAAATAATGCGTTACA